>APFE031580665.1:180345-231000 GCA_000404065.3 Pinus taeda
CTTCATGAGATACAATATGACCCAAATATTCCACCTCCTGGACTCCAAAGAAACATTTGGATCTTTTTACATATAATTGTTTCTCCTTCAATAGTTGTAACACCTTGTCAACATGTTCAACATGATCCTTCCAAGACTTGATGTAGATTAGTATATTAGCAAAAAATACTAACACAAATTTTCTAAGGAATGGTTTGAAAATTGAATTCATCAAACCTTGAAATGTTGAAGGTGCATTGCTAAGGCCAAAAGGCATGACCAAAAATTCGTAATGACCGTCATGAGTTCTAAATGTTGTTTTCAGAATGTCTTCAATCTTCTTTTTGATTTGATGATATCTTGAACGAAGATCCAACTTGGTGAAGTAAATTGATCCATGCAATTCATCCAGTAATTCATCAATGACAGGAATGGGGAACTTATCTTTAATAGTGAGCTTGTTGAGCTCCCTATAATTTGGACACATGCGCCATGATCCATCTTCTTGTGCACCAATACTATTGGAGCAGAGAAAGAACTTTGACTCGGTTGAATTATACCAGCCTCTAGAATTTATGCAACCGTATGTTCAATTTCACTCTTTTGGACATAGGGATATCTGTACGGCCCTGTGTTTGGAGGAACACTTCCTGGAATCAGATGAATAGCATGATCATGATCATGCATAGGTGGGATACCTTTGGGAGTCTCAACTACCTTGGAATGATTTTCCAGGACTTTTTGAAGATCTGGAGAAATAGATGATTCTGATGTGGAAACATCTAGCGAGCATAATTGTGCAATTACACCTCTTTGCTCTTTTTTTAGAAGCTTTTTCATACCATTAGAACTTATTACCTTTCCTGCTTTCCCTGCAATACCCATTAATTCAACTTCCTTTCCTTCCCTCAAAAATTTCATGAAAAGTTCTTGAAAATTAAAAGTTATTGTACCCAGGGATTGTATCCATTGGACTCCTAGTACAACATCAGCACCTCCCATTGGAATGGAAAGCATTGGGCTAGTCAATACATATTATCCCATGGATAGCTTGATATTATGGCACTTTCCAGATCAATTTATTGTTCCTCCATTTGCAATCATCACTTGACACTTTGGTGCTGGATATAGGAAGCAATTCAGTTCTTTTGCTAGCTTACAATGAATAAAATTTTCGGTGCTTCCTGAATCAATCAAAACTATTACCTTTTTCTTCTTGATTTGTCCTTCTATCTTGATGGTTTGAGGAGTGGTAATTCTGGCCAATGCATTACAAGATATGGTCGGATTTATTTGTTCTTAATCTAGGCTTTGTTCCTGGAGTATATCCTGTTCTTTTGACCTTTCTTGCTCCTTTTCTTCTTCCTCTTCACAATCTATGTAGAATAATTTCTTCTCAGCACACTTATGACCCTTAGTGTATTTGCTACCACAACTATAACAAAGCCCTTTTGCTCTTTTTTCTTCCAATTGTTGTGGTGTCAACCTTATAGGTTGTGGAAGACTAGGGGCAACAACACTTCCGTCTTTATATTTGTGAGTGGTATGCTTCCTGGTTGCCATAATTTTGCTTTCCATTTTTCTTGCTAACCTGAATGCCTTCTCTAATGAATCAGGTTCCCAAAGGCGAACATCATGTTGGATATTATCCTTTAAATACCCTATGAACACATTAATCCTATGCTCCTCTAGAATATATTTTACCCTTATGTTCAATTTTTGGATCTCCTCAATGTGCTCCATTATTGAACCCTTTTGTTTGAGACTTATCAATTGGCTAAAAAAAGTGTTGCTTTTTGTATCCTCATAATGTGCTACCAATTCTTCAGTAAAAATTGCCCAAGTGATAAATTGTTTACGAGAGCAAAGCCATTGATACCATACAAACTGATTTGGTTCCAATTATAAAGTTGCCATACGTACCTTTTGTGTGTTTTGCACATTATTGAGATCGAAGAATTGCTCCATCTGTAATATCCATGTGGCAGGATCCTTGCCATCAAACTTCCTCATATCGATTTTTGGAATATGATGAGTCTTCGATCCAACATTAGCATCTATGGAATCATGATTAACATTTCTTTTATTCTCATCATGAGTTTCCTTTAGTACCCTTTCACCCTTAGTGCCCATTTCTTGTAGCAACTTATTCATATTTATCTTCAATTCATCCATGTCTATCTTCAAATCTATCTTCAAATCATCCATCTTAGCTTCCACGTCAATCATCTTAGCTTCTACGCCTTTCTTTAAATAGTCCATCTTAGCTTCTACACCTTTCTTTAAACCATCCATCTTAGAATCTGTTCCTTTTTGTGTAAGGGACAGTTGTTGCACTTGGTCTTGTAATTTTGATATATCATGTTGCATTTCTTCCTCTTCTTCATGAGTCATGCTAGAGCTTTCAGGTTCCTTACTAGGTGTTTGCATTTTATTTCCTTGGGGCATAAGTTACCGATAATAATGCTCTACTATGCCCTTTGAATTCCTAAATTTTCAAAACAAGCTTAAGCAAAAATTTAAGAAAATCTACACACCTTTTTTCACTTTGTAGGAGCTCGATATTGCCTCTGATGTATCTCTGTACTTTCCGATCATCTAGTTCTGAATTTGCGACCTGTAGTAGCCCTCTGTGTCTTCTTTCCAATGCCACAAGTCTGACCCAAATTGTATTCTCCAAGTAAGAGTTATGCGAAATATCCCACAGTGACTTGATTATATACTAGTTCAGTAGAGCGAACGTGTACGACGTGGCACGCGTCACTGTTTCTACCTTTGGATCTGAAAAATGCACACAAGGAACTACAGTCCGTCCTCTTTCTGTACCTTCTTACTAAATTTCACTCCGATCCCCAGAGAGAAAGTTATGACGAGTTTCCCCAGGTCACCTGTTTGGAATGTAATTCAGGATTCTGCAAAAAGACCAACTTCCTCAGATCATATCTCTGCAAATATAGTGTAAAAAGATCTAAAATTCAGACCCAAGATTTAGAGTGATTTCTTCTCAAATGGGTTTTTTTTGTGACTTCTGAAACTTCACAGAAAAAACGTTATAGCGAAATTTCCACGATGACCTGTTTGGAGCAGCGAATCCCTAGAATCCAAAGCTCTGATACCAAATGTTATGAAACCAGCTCAAGAAAATATAGAAAAGATAGATCAACGCCTTATAATTCAGCCTCTTCGAGGGGGCAACCTCCTTTACATTACATAAATGAACAATTCTTGGATGATTCAAATGACAAAACCTCCTTTCTATATATAGGAGTCTAAGGAGTCACAATATAATCTAGCAGACCTAACAATAATAATATAAAGCCACAAAAATAACAATAGAGGGATTCTATGGAGCTCAGTAATAACAATATGGGGGCAATAGGGGCACAACAATATTAATAAGGGGTATAACTAGAATAGTAATGGGGTAATCACTAGTATTATAGGGACCCAACATTTCCTCAGTAATTGTGCAAGGAAATAGGATTTTTCCCTATTATTTAGGAGAAGGAAATGTGTAAAGAAATAGGAGGAAGCAGGAGGACTATTTTGTCTAAGTACTAGCTAGACCAGACTGATGAGGATATCAGTATTGTAGTGCAGATTGAGCTTCAAGCACTAAAGAAATCATTGTAATATATCATTTTTCTCATCTGATATATTACAAATAGAGGAGGGGCTTTCCTAGTTGGGTTCCCTGGTAAAAATTGTGTTCATTTTTATTGAATGATTGCATGTGTTTCTATTTTTAGTTTTCCTTCTGCATAATTCAGTAAAAGTAATTTGTGTTTATTGATTTCAATATGATTTAATTAGCAGCTTCAAATTTTGAGATATTTCTACAGATACTTTCCATTTGAAAAATAAATATAAATATAGTTAATTTTTTTTATAATTATAATGTTATGAATATTTATTTAAAATAAAGTTTTAAATGAATTCAAACTATTTAAAATCTCTTCACAAATCCCTACCAAAATTTGTTGGCTCAAAAAGTGCCACATAGAACTGTTAATTATGCAATGAATATATATTTTTAAACTGTATTCATGAGTCATTCTGGTCATTACTGCATCAAAAGTTTACAAGAGACAAACACGTTGGTGACACCCTACTTGTTGAGTTTATGGAGGAGATGATATAATAACCAACATGAAATAATTAAATCATTATGATACAGTAAATTCTGATTAGTGGTTTCTGATAGTCTAGAGATTACATGGAATCACACCTACTCCATTATATCTAGTTTTTGTTAACCAATGCTAGAGTTATCTGCCATTCATTTGATTGTATGGTACTTCTAGATTCATTTCATGCTTGGTTCAAAGAAAAGGTAGGCTCTCCTTTCTGAAATACGATTCTTGTTACAAGTTTTGAGCTCTGCCATGCAATTTTAATCTCTTGATATGAATCTATATGGAAGAATAAGTTTGCTAGAATATGTCATGTTGTTATTTTTTATATTTTGAATTATATTGTGATAAATTAAGGTGTATGCATTGAACATGCTATTTGAATCTTGTCTGTTTAACACAACTGCAGAGCTTCATGGCTAGATATGGATGCTTGAGCAATGTTTACTTCTAAACAAAACTCATAGTTTCGAAGGCATCAAGGATTTAACCAAGATCTTTCATGTTTCATGGATGCACTACAATTATTCTTTCCTCTTTCCCATCAACCACATCATAGGTTTAATTTTTAATGAATTATAGAGGCAAGTACAAGATGAGATAGGGATCGGAGTCCAGATGTTCAACAACTGCAATGTAAGGCATGAAATCTTCATCTAAGATTTAAGCACATGTCTCAGTATTAATGTTAGAACGAGCTTTGAGAGAAGGGTGGATCCAAGTGATTTGAAGTTGAATTGCAATGGATCTCTTGAAAGTTCTTGTAGTGTGAAATATGCTTAAGGGCCATGGGGATGGCACTCCATTTGTTAGGAAAAAAGACCTTGAAGGAAAATTGATAACCCAATGTTTTTGTCGATCTATGTCACAAGAGGAATCAATTTTTATGATGGTCTTCATCTGTATGTTACTTACTACCTTGTAAGAATACAAAATATATCATCATTGGAAACTTGTTCGAACCAAGAAGAGGAATAGAATTTTGAAATGGTACTTTATCTCCATAATTCCTACAGTGGGAATATTGCTAATTGGATTGAGCATTTTCGTGTGTTTAAATTAGTGAAAGACCCATATCTAGAAATCAAAATCAATTAAATTGATGAAGAGACATAAACTTCTGAACTCGATAAAAGCTCTGGAATTATTCATAAAAAATCCACAAGGAATTTCATAATGTTGAGCATGATTGGAGAAGAAGGTTTTAACATTGTCTACTGAGGAACCTTGCCAAATGGGACACAGATAGTTATGAAAATATTAGAGCACTTGAAGCCATGGAATGGATTCATAATAGGAGAACATTATAAAATAGGAAATATATCATGCATATAAGAAGCACTTAGCCTTGCATGATGAAAGTTTCATCTGAGATTTCAGCACATGTATCAGTATTAATGATACAACGAGCTTTGAGAGAAGGGTGGTTCCAAGTGATATGAAGTTGAATTGCAATGGATCTCTTGAAAGTTCTTGTAGTGTGAAATATGCTTAAGGGCCATGGGGATGGCACTCCATTTTGTAGAAAAAAGACCTTGAATGAAACTTGATTACCCAATGTTTTTGTCGATCTATGTCACAAGAGGCATCAATTGTTATGATGGTATTGATCTGAATGTTACTTACTACCTTGTAAGAATACAAAATATATCATCATTGGAAACCTTTTCTAGACCAAGAAGAGGAAATATAATTTTGAAATTGTACATTATCTTCATAATTCCTATAGTCAGAACATTGCTAATTGGATTGAGTATTTTCCTATGTTTAAATTAGTGAAAGACCCATCTTTGGAAATCAAAATGAATTAAATTGATGAAGAGACATAAACTATTGAACTCGATGCAAGGTCTGAAATTATTCATCTTATCAGAGATCAAAAAATCCACAAGGAATTTCGTAATGTCAAACGTGATCGAGAAGAAGGTTTTAACATTGTCTAATGAGGAATCTTGCCAAACGGGACACGGATAGTTATAAAGATATTAAAGCACTTGAAAAATATCAAATCAAGTTAGAATATTAGCCATGAACTAAGGAGGAGAGGAACTAGTGAGAACATTTGAATATCGTTCATGCAAAAATGATGATTTCACGTATCAAATTTTAAATTGAGGGAGGTAGAGGAAAATAAGGCTTTGTGATTGGCTAGTATGAAGAGTGCTTTATCAGCCCAATTCCCTAGAGAGACACATTCAGTGTGTGCGTGTGTGTATTTCAAAATAAAAACTATTAACGAAAACTATTAACTATTAATATTTTTTAATTTAATAATCTAATAATTAAAAACTATTAATGAAAATTATTGTCTTTCTACATATTTATTTAATAGTGGGAAAACCTATCACAACTTAGTTGGAAAACCAATAGTGGTTACAACCATCACTAGTTGTTGTCTATGAATGCGGGCTCACTCATCATTGGTAATCAAGGAAAACAATGCCACCTAGAAGTATCCATTGTTGGTCTGAAAGGGTCAGGATTTCACTCCTGCCATATGCCTCTACGTCTTGGGCCATTAACTTATTTCCTTAGGTTCTTCCATTAATCTTGCTAAAAATATATAGTTAAAAAATAAGAAAGAGTTTTTGAACTTCACAATCAACATTTAAATGTCCATTGAAAACTAAAAACAAAGTCGACAAGGTAAGAAACTTGTTTTCCTTGCCAAGTGGAATATGCATGGTAAACTATATCATATTATTTAAATATACATATATAAAGAAAAATAAATAAAAACAAACCTTATTGTAGACTTTTCTTGTTCTCCATTGTCATCTTTTATTTCCAATTCATATTGCATTGTTGTGTGTGTTACAAAAATTGCAATAGCTCCAATTGTGCTGACCGGAAATGAATCGTCATTACACAACAAATTTGCAATCATCATGTTTGGAAAAAATATGTGCTCTGCAAAAATAGGAAAAATATTTTCCACACTAGAAATATTTAGACAAATAGTTTTTATATGATCACCACTTTCATATTTACTCTTTGGAATTGTTTCAAAATCACTAATAGAAACACCATCATTTGCAATAATATTTGACTCACGTTATTCGATTAAAGGTGTTGGAACAAGAAATGCTATTATCTTTTTCGCTTTCTTATCTATTAAGTCTGCATGGAGTTTTTCTTTTGACTTATTTTATCTGTCCAAAAATGTTCGATATGTAACTAAGATAATTCCATGAAAAGTCCTCCCAATTATATTGTTACTAATATCTTCAATCAACAATGGTGTAGAATCAATTTATTTCTTCCTAATCATGAGGATTGAATTGAAATAAATAAATAAATAAATAATGAAAAGACAAACAAGAAAATGAGAAAGAGAGAGAGAGAGAAAGAAGAAATCTGATACAAAGTTAATTAAATGTGCACAAAAGCACCTATTTGTGGTTTTTTTTTTGCTAGTTTATATTGCTTTTGTTTTTTTAGT
The DNA here is from genome assembly GCA_000404065.3 of Pinus taeda. Classification (NCBI taxonomy): domain Eukaryota; kingdom Viridiplantae; phylum Streptophyta; class Pinopsida; order Pinales; family Pinaceae; genus Pinus; species Pinus taeda. Next base: position 187,900 of record APFE031580665.1, read on the forward strand.
TGCGATATATGTTTCTATAGTACTACTTAATGTTATCTATAGACTCTCTTCCATCTCTTTTGTGACATCATTTGAATTCGATAACTTTTTTCTGTTCACGAATAATACATTGAAATCACTACTTAAAAGGACATTAGAATTGAAACGAAGTAATAGTTTTTTACTGAAAACAAAATAAGATGATGCAAAGTCATTACTAGCATACACAAATTCTCAATAGATTTAATTTTTACCAAATAAAAATGTGTTATATAAATGTTCAAAGTAATTTTTTCCTTGTAATTATTAACCTCCATCTAAATGTCTACGTGTCATATGTTTCTTGGAAATTTAAAAGGATTTGTTTTTACTTATAGTAAATTTTTAAATATGGCCCAAAATAAGGAAAAAAAAGCATAGTGGCATGTGTAAAACAAATATAATCAAAGTACAATAAATAAAATAGATACATACCTCTTAGAAGAGTTACCATTTCCCTTGATGGTATATGTTCTGCTTGTATTCATTTCCATTGTTACGATGATATGAGTTAGATCAAATATACATAAGTAAGAAACATAAGAAGTTCTAATTCCATAGTTCGGAAGTACTTCAAGCACGAAAACTATACGAAAGTAATTTATTTTGTGAAAAAAGTATTTAGAATTATCACATTATATGGTATTTGAACTTTGTACATCATTTCTACAGGACTATGTTGTATATTGTATAAATTTTCTTAGTACTCATAAATAGAACAAACAATGCATTATTTACATATCAATAATGCTACACATTTTGCACTTTCTCTCTAAATGACAGTCCCTCATGCTATACAACTACCAAAACAATATTGTACAGCCTAGACGAGGATTCTACTTATAACCAGCTCCTTTGAAAACTAGTTTAACATGTATCCATAACATGTATGCTAAAAAGATTGCATGATGAACACCTAGTAAATGCTTCTATAGACAACACAACAAAAATTACTGGTTATTATTGTCAAGTTACCATGTAAATATTGAACATACATATTAGGTACTTATCAGAGTTAGACTGGTAGATAGGAATAAATTAAAATAAAAAATTAATCAAAAGTTAGTGGCTTTTGACCATGAATGTTAAATTTTAATGCCTTCCTTTTAAAAATAAACAAAAGAATCAACATCATGTGTTCCTAGATGCTCCAAGCTTTTATACTCTTTGAAATAAATGATTAACTATTAAATATGATTAATTTTATGAATTTAATAAAACATTAAAGCTATAGTTTCAATAATTCCATTACCATTCTGGAAATTTGTAAAAGTAATAGTTGTCTCTTACTTAGCTCCTTAGCCAACGCTAAGAAATAAACGTTAAAAATATTTCCTAAACTTTTGTGTAGCTTTGCTTGTGAAGAGTTTTCATTATGTGGAAAGATCTGCACATTACTTTACATGCAAAATTTTGCAAATTGTTTAAAGACATTAAACATGAGGTGGGAAAAAGGAATTTAAAGCTTTTTAACAATATGTATTCAAGACTAAGGCTCTATTTATTTTTTCCAAATAGCACAATACACTAAATGAATAATGTAAACTAGACTCAAAATGAGAATTTTAACCAAAAAATAAAAATAAAAAACATGAAAAACAACCCCAAAACGAAAAGCACTGATGTACGTAGTACCTTACCCCACCTAAGGCCCATGGGGCCACGGGCCTGGGTGGGGGTGAGTTTTGTGACTCCACATTTCCCAATACCCTTGGGATCATGGGCCTAGGCAAGGAGGAGTTGTGTGGCTTCCCCCGCCTAGGCTCAGAGCCCAACGGGCGCTGGGTGGGTCTTTTCCATCAGTCATTCCCCACCAAGTGCCCATGGGGCTGGGGTCGTGAGTGGGGGGGAGCTAAATGACTTGTAGCCCCACAGGTCATGGGAAGCGCTTGGGCTAAGGCTGGCCCATGGCCTATGGGGCTGCAATTTTTTTTATTTTTTTTAATTTTATTTATTTTAATTTTTTAATGTTTTTTAAATGTCTTTTAATGCTTTATTTTATTTTTATTTTTGGTTTTATTGTTTTAATTTTTTTCAATCCCTTTTTTTAATATAATTATTTTTTTTAGTTTTTATGTTTAAAATTATTATTTTAAAGGTTTTTTTAATTGTATGTTTAATATATTCTAACATTTTATTTTTTATTTTTACTTAAAATTGTCTCTCAATTATTTTTTGGGGAAAAAGAAAAACTTCAAATATCATCGTCTTTCGATATAAATTTCATAAAAAGATAAAAAAATTTGTTATTTTTCCAATTTTTGTTATTCAATTTTCTCATTAAAAAAATATCTAATATGTCATTTTTAGCCAAAGGGTCTTGAAACACATTATTTTAGTTACATCTATATGCAAAATGTGTATTTTTAGTCGAGTATCTAAAATTATTAGTTTTTAGTGACAATTATTTTATTTGTATTGGATTATTAATTAATGATATATAAATATATATTAAGCAATCCTAACTCAAACCATTGATTATTATTTTTTTAACTTTGCAAAAAAAAAAAAAAGATCATTTAAAAAACATTGCAAAGGAAAACAAAAATATATATTTAGAAAACCATTAAAAAAAAAACATCTTAGGACGAAAGACAAGAAGAGGAGTAAGGCAACTTGAAAAATGGTTAGATAATCCACATTTAAAAAACATTATGCATATTTAGAACATAAGAAAATTTAAAGTGTCAAAAATGTACCTTAAAAAAAAATCTTTCATTTTCAAAATCTGCATGAAAATCACGAAAATTTAAAAAACAAAAATCCACACTTAATACATTAGAAATTTAAAACTTCCAAAATAATCTCTCTAAAAAAAGGAGTTGATGTTGCATAACACTTTTCACAATCAGCATGAAAATCATTAACATTTAAAAAAAAAAAGAATTGTTCATACTTTATACATAAGAAAACTTAAAGTGTCAAAAATATGCTCCAAAACAAAAGGTGTATTGTGAAATAAAAAAATTTCAAAATCAGATGATGTTTTGATGCCTCAAAAAAATGGGTACTCGATATGGTTCTTGTTTGATAGTTTAAATTGTTAATGGTAATTTAAAGGCCTGGAAAAATTTTAGGAAATGTTATTCAAGTGAATCAATGAGATCATTAGCTACTTTTTTTGGGTTTTGATTATGCTAATTGTTTGTGATATTGTGAGTGCTCTGGTAGTGTGTTATTTCTTTGATCAATGGTGTTAGAACTTATGCATTTGCAAGTCTTTTGCAAAGCTGAGGTAAATGGGGAACAATGAACAAATCTACACTTAATATTATTATTTTTTCTTTTACAGACCAGAGGATGAGGTACATGTGGAAAAATGGGGATGATGAACAAACAATGTTTATGCGAATGAATTTCCCAAACTATTCCTTTACCAGGTAGTTTGAGACTCATTTCCATTACGTTGTGCTTATACGAAGGTGAAAGATGGAGATGGATGATCATTTTTCTTGAGTTGTGATTTTTGGAGTACTATTTAGTGTTAGCCTTTTTTTAATGTTTGTAACAAAATGATTTTGGTGCAATGTGACAATGTTGAATTTTTTCTACGTCTTGAAACATTTATTAAGTTGTTGTCAATCTTCTATTTTTCCTTTTCTTTTTTTGAAGGCATATACTATTATCTTGTTTCATTTACAAATGCTTCCAACATTGTGCAAAATTAAGATTGACTATGTTTCAGTCTATGGAGCTTTCACTATGTAGAAGATGGATTATGTGCGGGAAAACAAAGATGTAGAGGGAATTTTGAATTGATATTACTGTGTTTCATTGTATAAAACTTTGACTCTGTGGAGCATGTGGTATGGATGGGAGAATGGGGCTTCATATGGAACTTTATTCGCATAGATGAAATTAATTTTATACTATTTTTTGCATTTAACATTTTTGTACATTTAGCTAATAAGGTGAGTAGTTAATGTGTTTCCGATGTCTTTCTTTTTTTACTTCGGTTAGTGTTTTCTTGTGTAGAAATATAGCCCACCCACATGCACATTGTAAGATAAAATGCATTGTGCAGAAAAAGGTCTCAAGCTTTAATTATACAACCTCTACACTTTGCACAATCTATTAATAAAATAGTCATTGATCTTGTACTGAAATGTAGGCGAAGCTTTCAAGATATCAAATATAGAAATATGATTTCGAAAGCATAAAAATATTAATCCTAACGTATACTTTCAAAATAACATAAATGCATATGTACTTTAAAGATTTCATTATATGCACTTCCTCACTCCATAAAATCTATTAATAATAAAATAAGCATTATTCTTGCGCCAAAGTGTAAACCAAGCTTTCAAGTTTCATTAGGCAGACCTCCATGTTGTGCACAATCTAGTAATATCAAATTGCATGTGCACTAACTCTTAAAGAGTTGAAGACACATTACAATTAAAAGTTGCCTCTGTGCTTCTGTCATTCCGAAGAAACTTCATAAATCCTTCATTACGCACATGCATTTGTTGTCCACATAACCTCTGAAGATGCACAACCACCTTTGCATAGCTACTTTCATACTTAATAACACCCTTCGATAAGTCCTTTGAGATTGAAAGTTGTTAGTACTTGATGTGAGTTCCAGATATCGTGGGGAGGAAGTAGTAATTGTGAAATATGTTCCTAAGTAACAATTAAAAGAACAAATTTGTAAATTTATAGTTTAATAAACTTTTCACAATGCTTTGTCCATAGTGAAAGCTCTATTCACATGCATTTGTTATGCGCATATACTTCCTCCACATAGCCAACTCCACACAACCACATCCACATAGATACTTCAATAGTTGTGAAATATGTTCCTAAATAATAATTAAAAAATAGATTTTTATATTTATTATTTTAATAAACCTTGTGTGCATCTTTTCTTGATGGAACTTTAACTCTGCAAAAAGCTTTGCACACTACTTGTTCACACAAGAAATGCTTCATACACTTCTTATTCCTCTTGAGAAAAATTTATAATTACTATAAAGGTATTTAACTTTTATTTTTTAATTCTGAAGTGAGTAATTTAATTCACACTATCAACAAGGTTTCATTGGGAACCCAATTCAATATATACAGAAAAAATGGTTATCGCCTGGTAGCATTTTCTGACTTGGAATTATTTCAAAGCATTAAAATATTAAATATAAAATCATGATTTTCAAAGAATTGAAATATTAATATTAACATATATTTTCAATATCAACACGAATGCAAAGCTTTAAATCTTTTTTTATGATTTTTAAAGCATCAAGATATTAATATTAATGTATAAATTTTTACTAATTGACTTAATCGACAAAACGGGAAGATGCATTCAAATTCGAAACTACAACACACCTATTGTTGATGCTTATTAATATTCATATTTCTTTTCTAATAGTCTAATGTTAATACGTGTCTACTATGAAGTGCAGAAGTATATTAGAAATTTTACTAAACAAAGCATTATTGTGCTTTTTCTTACCTTCATATATGAATTTTGTCGATAGCTCCGCACTTTACACATGTATTTCCTAAACAGTATATCTTAAGTTTATAGGGAAATGTGAAGACGCAGAAGCTTAAATTATGCAATAGGGCAATTAATGTTTTCACCATATGGAGTGCGTAGGGACAAAAAAAATCTTTCTACAAAGCTTTCATTATGCGCAATGAATTACCCCATTATGGTGGATTGTGTCAAAAGCAATTTGTGCCACAAAGTTTTTGGTTATATTTTATCAGTTCTTTGTGTAAAAGGAGATCTCTCAGCACAATGAATCATCTTACACATTCAAAAAGCTCCACCGCTAATTATTTTTTTAAAGTTTGTGTAGTGCCGCACAAAACCAATCGAAATTGAAATCACATAAAATTGATATATCAATTTCATTCTAAAATACAACAAAAGACTTCCATTACATACAATAGGGAGATATAAGGAAAGAATAATAAACGCACTTTCTGGAGTACCGTACTCTACACAAATTTAAAATGATGAAATGACACTCTACACAATGAAAGTGTTTTTTCTTCTTCTTCTTCTTTCTTCTGGTCCTACATAACGTGATTTTGTAATTCAACATATTTCCCATTTGCAACATGCACCTCTCGTATTAATTACAATCACCAGTAACACTTCAAGAACAAACTTGGAACATAAATAAGTTTTTTTTCATATAATGAAACTCCGCATACAATTATAGTTCTCAGCTTACTAGATCAAAGCTTTCCTTCATAATAACATTATTAATTGTTTTTTTATTGATAAAATTTATTATTAAATCAAGTGATTTAATTTATTTTTATAATTTTTAGGTTTATTTTTGTTTAATAAAATCTTTCAGTGTGTGTAAGTAGCTTTGTACACACAATGTAAGCTTTATTATAGGCTTCAAGCAAGAAATGCTATGCACAATGAAACAGGTTTCTATATATAGCATGAGATATATAAATACTTACTTTCATAGATTCATTTATTCTCTGCATAAAATCTACACATGCACAACCAACTCCCCACAACTTCGTCCACATAGCTACTTCCATAATCAATAATGCTCTACAGATATTCATTTCTAATTGAGTAATGTAACATTTGTGATTTACAATATAAGATTTAATATGAGCTTCATACAAGAAAATCTATGCATAATAAAATGGGTCTCTATATCCAATAGGACTTATTTAAATACTTATTTTCTTTAATAAATCAAACTATATACATTTATAATGAAATTACTTACACACAATGCTTTATAGTTGACTATTGCAAAAAGAAACATGGAGTTTTCTTCATAATGCTTAAAAAAAATAGAACCCGTAGTTTGATGTATTATTATTATTATCATCATCATCATCATCATCATCATCATATGTTGTTGTGTGAAGCTTTTACTCCAAGAAAGAATCTTCTATCGCACAATGAAAAATCTTATTCTGAGCTCTGCACATTGAAAACATTGATTTGTGCAATTCTCACTTGTATATATACATTCATAGATAAAGAGAACTAGGACAAAATAATCGAGTTGTAACACCCCACCCCATATTTACCCACTTTTACAAGCTCTTCAGGTAAACATGAGTTGATATTTATTATGACATGACCAGACATCCAAGTTCCATTTATGGAAGTGGGGTCTACTAGTCAGAAACATATTGACACCTCTCGGCGACACGAGACCACCTATGTGTCAGACCATAACCACTGGTGATCAGACCATGAGCTGGAACTCTACTTTTACCAAACTCTACCTCATAGCCACATGCATGCCAAGTTGTGCATGCAGGTGGAAAGCTCGATTTGCACACATAGTCCTTCCTCCATGTGGTTGCAACTTAAATTTCATAGTTCAAAGGGTGCAGCTAGAAACACTAATCTGTATTCCTAGGACCAGTTCTAGGCCATCTACCCGTAATTTTCCAGGATCACCTTAATCCCCTACAGGAGTCATTACCAGATGTTCTTGACTCAATTCATACTTAAACTCATGGGGCCTTCACTAGGGGATCAATACCATACCATGTGCATTCATATTGGGGGCCATATTGAGGAAAAAAAGGGTTTTTATATTGGAAGGTATAAAAAATGGAGCTCAAATTTAATGAAAAAATATAAAGGGGCATAAAAAATGTTAAAGAAAAAATGGATACCTACAATATCTAGTGAAATTAGGTGTTTTTAAAATTTTGAAGGTTTATTGGGATTTTATTGGTAAGGGTTTGAATAATATGATTTTTAGATGTATCTTCCAATATGTAGTCAAATTAGAGGTATTGTTTAGTATTCCATGAATGCATGTGATATGTCATAGGTTCATTCAGTGAATTCTCCGTGCTTAAACTTATCAGATACATGAAAATAATTTAGACAAACACTTTTTGGTCCAAGGTACATTTAGGCTATAAATGCATATTTTCATTAGAGAATCACCAAGAAGGCTTGTCTCCCTCTCTTACTAGCCACAGTAACATACATTAGCCTATGCATTCATATCAAGCATGCAATAACTCGTTAAACCATGGAATGGATTCATAACAAGGGAACATCATAAAATAGGAAATATGTCATGCATATAAGCAGCACTTAGCTAGTTTCATAACATTGTAGATATCTCTTAAGCAAGGAAACATGGAAAACATCATGGAATTCGACTGATGGTAGCAAAGAAATTATATAGGCCCCTAGTCCAATACTCTTAAGGATCTGAAAAGGTCCATAGTACCGAGGTTCCAAGTTGGCACATGACCCAATCTTCAAGGAGCTCCTCTTGGACTTGATGTGAAAGTACACATGCTCCCTAACCTGAAACTCCTTAAATGTTCTATGTTGATTTGCATAAAATAAAATTGTCTTGTGCTACCTTTAAATTTCTTTTAATAACTTGCATCTCATGTTCCATCTCTACAAACATATCTAGTCCAATAAACAACCTGTTCATTAGATCACTCCAGCTAATAGGAGTATTATAACTATTCCTGTAAAGAGCCTCAAATGGACCCATCTTCAAGGATTCTTGATATCCATTATTATAAGAAAAATCCACTAGTGGAAGATACTCCTCCCACCTCCTATGTTTATGGATGATATACATCCTGAATATATCCTCAAGAATCATGTTAACCCTCTCTATCTGTCCATATTTCTACGGATGATAAGTTGTACTAAAAGCTAACTCTATCCCCAAGCTTGCAAACAACTCGTTCCAAAAAATGGAAGTGAAATTGGCATCTCTGTCTCATATTATATTCTTGGAAACTCCATTAAACTTACCTAGATCCCTGATGAATATCTGAGCTACCTCACTGGCTGACTTAGTATACTTTACCGTAATGAAGTAAGCTACCTTACTCATCCTATCAACCACAACCATGATGGAATCTTGTTTCCTCAATGTCCCAGGAAAACATATAATGAAATTCATGGAAATAACCTCCCATTTCAATTCTATAATTGGAATAAGATGCAACAAACTAGTTGGATGCTTGCATTCATCTTACACTTGCTGACATTCCAAGCACCTTGAAACAAAATCAACCACCTCTTTATTCAAATTTGGGCAATAGTAGAACTTCTTAACAATTTTGAAAGTCTTATGATATCTTGGATGGACTAAATATGGGTTTACATGAAATTCTCTCAAACAAGCTTCTTCAACTCACTGTTATCTGGCACATAGATATTGCTCTTGAATTTGATGAAGCCATATGTTGTGAGGTGATACTGCTCATCCTAATCACCCTCATTTTGTTCCTACAATATCTGCTTCAACTATTGATACTTATCATCATGTTGTTCTTCCTATAAGATTTTGACCTACAAATATGTCCCATAAGGGCTCATGGCTAATATATGATTTACCTGCACTCTCCTACTAAGAGAATTCACCACTCTATTCTATTTTCCCTTGATGGATCTGATCTCAAAATCAAACTCATTGAGAGTATCCAACCATATAGCTTGCCTTGTATTCAGATTGGGTTGGTCAAACAAATACCTCAGTCCACTATGATCACTACTCAAGGTGAATCTCCTACCAAGGATATAATGCCTCCACATATTTAATTTATTGAATGATTGTTGTCATCTCAATATCATGGGTCACATATCTACTCATGCTCATTCAACTTCCTTGATTCATATCAAATCAAGTGTACTTCCTACATTAGGACTCCTCCAAGTCCTTCCTTACATGCATTTTTACAAATCACAAACTCCTTATCACGATCTGCAATCTTCAACACTAGAGCGTTGATAAGAAACTACTTCAATTGGTCAAAACTACTTTAGAGAATTTTTTAGGTCAAAATTGGGCCTCAAAACAAAAATGTACAACTAAAATCAACTTTATAAAAAGTGATAGGATTCAAGATGATGATTTCAACTATGGGGGATGATTCTCTATTTTTGGAGTAAAAAGTAAAAAGATTAAAAAATAAAAAGATAGCAAAAACTACCTTTTTCAAGTCATTTTTTCAACTTGTCTCCCTACGAATCAACTGAAATTTTGAGCAAGAGAATTCATTGGATGTGGAATTTAATTCTTCATCGAATGAGTACCCATGATGCATACTTTCAATAGATCATGCTACATGAAAAATAAGAAATACATGAAATTTTTTATTGCAATCATGTTTTCTCATGTATTTCTCCTTTTTCATGTAGAAAGGTCCATCAAAAGTATGCAATATGGGTAATCCTTGGATGGGGAATTAAATTTTATGTCCAATGAGTTCTCTCACTTGAAATTTGAGTAAAATTGTAGGGAAATACGCTGAAAATATGAATTGAAAAAGTAGTTTTTCCTTTTTCCCTCTAAAATTTGATGATGTATTCTAATATTAATTTATTATTTACAAAATTATTTTATAATATTCCTCATGAGCCCCATTGTAGATCTCAAAATTCCTCTAATGGTTGCACACTGAACAATCCATTCAAAATTCTTCCCTTTCCTCAACAAAGATGTGATAGGATAGCCAATCTTAGAGAAGTTTGTGATGAACCTCCTATAGTAACTTTATATTCCCATGAATGATCTTACCTCATCCACATTCTTCAATGTTGGCCACTCCATGATAGATTTAAACTTTTTTGGATCCACTGCTATCGCTTCTTTGGAAACAACATGTCCCAAGTAATGAATCTGAGAGTGAAAGAAACTACACTTACTAAGCTTGGAATACAACTTATGCTCTCTCAACAATCTCAACAATGCTGCTAGGTGCTTTGCATGATCTTCCTCATTCTTTAAATAAACCAATATACCATCAACAAATACTATCAAAAACTTATCCAGATAAGGACACAACACACTCTTCATCAAGCACATAAAGGTGGTTAGACCATTGGTAAGACCAAAAGGAACCACCACAAACTCATAGTTCCTATGACTTGTATGAAATGCATTCTTGTAGATGTCTTATTCTTTTATGTGGACCTTATGATATCCTAATATTAAATCAATATTTGAAAATATTGCTGCTCCCTTCATTTGACTGAACAAATCATCAATCTGAGGAAATGGGTACCTATTCTTAATAGTCACCTTGTTCATCTACCTGTAATCAATACACAATATGAGAGTACCATCCTTCTTCTTTACCAACAACATTGGTGCACCCCAAGGTGACACACATGGCCTTCTACATCCCCTTTCAAGCATCTCTTTAAGCTCTAACTTCAATTCCACCAACCTCAAATTTCTCATCTTGTATGGTACCTTATATCTTGGTGTTTCTCATGGTACCAAGTCAATAAGAAATGCACCTCTCTATGAGGAGGAAAATTTTAAATCTCTACGAGAAACACATCCTAAAACTGTTGTAAGATAAGGTACTTCATCAAGAATTCATCATCCTTATCGTCCTTCCCTTTTTCATTGGAAACATGAACTGTAAACAATACACACCCTTTCCTGCAATTGTGCTTAGACTTCATAGTTGTAACCATTCTCACTGATGTAGGCTTCTTATTTCCCTATAATATTCCATTTTCTCCATCATCATCCAAGTACTCAATGGTCTTGTCATAGAAATCTACCTTGGTCCTATGAATAAATAGACAATCCATGCCAAAAATCATGTTATATGAACCCAAAGGGATCAGATTTAGGTGTGTTGTTGTAGGCATACCATTAAGCTCAAATGCACAATATTTCACTGAATGATGAACTCTTCTTTTTCGCCCTATAGCTATCTACGACAAACTAATATTCTGCATGCACTTGTTTATTCAAATGACACTAATCCACTAGGTCACATAGCTATAATTAGATCCAATATCAATAAAAATGGAAATAACTTGATCACGAAGCTTACCTTGCATCTGTGTAATAAATGGTTGATGGTATGTCTTCCTGTTATGAAGTATTGCATAGATCTAAGGAATGCTTTGGACAACATTCCCAACTATCGACACCTCCTGAGCTCTGCATATTTGTGACCTTCCACCCTAGTACAGTGTACAACCCTTCTTGCGATGTTTTTTACCAAAAATCCAACACTTCAATAGTTCTTTGTCATTTCCTTTATTCTACTACTCTTCAGGCTGAGACCCATGTGCTTTCTCAATTGAATTAAACCTCTTATGAGGGGTTTCATTTTCATTGTCACCTACATCCTAAGATATTCCTCCCTTCTTGGGCCATTTTCTTTTAGTCCTTTCATTACCTTTCCAATCACACTTGAGCTCAGGCTTATGCTTTCACTAATTCATAAAAATGGTTCAACTTCCTGATGGCTTCCTCCAAGGATAGAGGCTCATAAAACTCAATTTGGTACTTCAATGACAATTCCAATCCATTGATGAATTTTTGTATCTTTGGTATCTCATCCTTGAGTAGGGAATAAACCTCTATAGCTCCATAAATTTGGTTGTGTACTCTTCATCATGTCATGGGACCCATCCTTAGCTCATAAAACTCATTAGGCTTTCCATCATAATATCTCTCAGATAGGTACTTATTCCTGAAGAGCTTTTTAAACTCACCCCAAGTTAGCGTCTCTTCTTTAATGCCTCTCACATTCTTAATATCCTCCTACCAGATGACTGCTTTTCCTTTGAGACTAAAGGTAGCTATCTCAGCTTTCATGTTCTCTAAGTAGTCATGCAATTTGAAGAATTTCCTCATCCCAGGTAGCCATGCTTCTACATCTTCTGATTTATTCATTTCTCCATAAAAAGTAGTAGCCTTGGCTTTCTTGAACCCATTTAGAAAATTATCACTCCTCCTATGTTGTTGACAGTGACGATGATGACGTCTCCTGGAAGAAGAGTTGGAATAAAACCAATGCATATTATTCCTCTTATTAGGCATATCCAAGAGCTTTCCACTCCTTTGTGACATGCTTCCGTCTGCCTCATTAATATTCTCGTCATTCCTATCTCCATGATCGATCCCCAGTTGTCCCAGCTTCTGTAAGTTTGAAAGGCTCTGGAGAATCCCTACATTGACTTCGACATGCTTTTCTAGAGCCTTTGCAGGTAATTCTTGTGCCTTAATCAACCTGCTATTATATTCCTTGCAACTCCTAATATTTACCCTTAGAATCCTTAATGTGTTTGCTAGATCAGGAGAATACTCCTCTCTTTGCTGCTAAACTGACTTTTTCCATTCCATTGATTCCACTTTAGGCTTATACGGGGGTTCATGTGAATTGTAATCCATCATTCTTCTCTTCATCTTCGATCTTCTATTACTTGCAAACATACCATGTTAGATAAACCAAATAGAATAAATAATAAGAATTATACCTCAATGTATCTCCCGAGAGGATTTTACATCTCCACAAGTCAGTTTAGATTAGAACAATATATAGTAATAGCGACAACATTTTAACATCACGATTCAATATCATGCGTGAATCAATAATGAAAGTTGTAACAAAAATTACATGCGTAATAACCATAACCATCTGCATGTACCTTGAGGTCGAATATTGTAAACCTTGCTTTGATACCACTCTATAACATTGGTACTAGAGAAAGGTTTACATGGAACAAAACTATTATTATACAATCCTATAACACCCCACCCCACATTTACCTTATTTTACAAGCTCTCCAAAGTAAACACGAGTTTCTATTTACTATGAAATGACCTAAAATTGAAGTTCCACTTATGGAAGTGGGGTCTACTAACCAGAAAATTATTGAAAACTCTCAGAGACGCTAGATCACCCAGGTGTGAGACCATAACCACTGTTGATCAAACAATGAGTGAAATTTTTTCTTGTACCAGACTCTACCTCCTAGCCGCATGCATGCCAAGTTGTGCATGTAGTTGGAAATATCCATTAGAACACACATGCCTTCCTTCGTGTAGTTGCATCCGAAATTTCCCAGCTCAAAGGGTACAACTAGAAACCCTGATCTAGATTTTTTGGACAAATTCCAGACCATCTACCCAGAATTCTCCAAAATAACCTTAATCACCTACAGGATTCATTACTCACTATTCTTGACTTAATTCCTACTCAAACTTATGAGATACATGAAAATCATTTAGACAAACACTTTGTGGTTAACATACCTATACACCATAAATGCATAGTTTCATCAAAGAATCACCAATGAGGCATGTTTCCCTCTCTTACTATCAGCAATAACATGCATTATCATACGAATTCATAAAAAAGTAGCCAATAACCCATTAAATCATCGAATGGATTCATGGAAAGAGCACATCATAAAATACGAAATATACGATGCATATAACCAGCACTTAACTAGAATACAACCATGACAAACTTGTCATGAAATCATACATAAAATTAGAACTTATGGTCATTATTCTCAATAAGAATCAATACATAATAATATATGCATATTCCAACTAAGTCAAGCACTTCCATGTACCATCTGACCATAGATTTGGTTAAACAAAATATTTCTTTTAGCCAATGACCCCCCTGCCATATTCTAAGCATGAATGTGAGATCTCATGAGATAAACCAAAATAAAACTAACTAGGGAATCTAGAGCCTAAACAACCTCAACCCTCCTCACCATACCTAGAGGGATTTTCCTGTCTTCACCCACCTATCAAGGGACTCTAAGAGAAAACCATCTCCAACCCCAACCCTTGGTATTTTCCTGAAACCATCTCTCTTGGATCTAAAATATTCTTGCAACCCAAAACTCAACCAAGAATGAATCCCATTACACCATGGCTATCCAAGAAATCACAAGGCAAAGCCAAAACCACTATCAATCCAAGAAAATCGCATGCCACTAACAACAAAATAAAATGTAAACCAAATGCATGCACCATGCATTTGAATCCTTGAAGGAAATCACACATGCAACCTGTTACATGGAAAATATTTCTAGTGTAGATGCTTTTCCAATCTTCTCCTTGCACTCCCTTGCTTTCCTTTCCTTATCTTTTGCTTGCTTTCTTTGCTTTGCTTGTCCTAAAAATATCAAATGCTAGAACTAACAAAATTTGTTAACTATTTCTCACGTGCCATTTTATTATTGATGTCTAATGTATCTTCCTTTCCTTTTCCTTCATTTTCTCTCTAATTTCCCTTGCATGCATATTCCTAACCCTTCATCTTCATTTTCTCTTATTTTCCTATATTAATTTAATTAATTGCTAATTAATGTCTTTTGCCTTTGTCGATGTTAATTCCAATTTCCATAGGCATTAATTAACGATAGGTGATACCCACTTTAACTTTTTTCCCTCCATTCATCTTGGAATACATGTCCTATGACCTTGGTTCTATTTTTCCTTTACAGTGTCCTTCCAATTACATGAAAAATAAACCTAGGGTTGTTACACATGCTTTCTAGCTGAGCATCCTTTAACAATTATAAACATAGTTATAGAAACACCAATTGTATAGAGATTCAAATCATATTCACTATAGTTATCATTTAAATGAACATAAAAAATTCAATAGATATCTCTGAACCAAAACTCCTGCTAAACGTGTATTTTCATTGCCAGCAAATTTCATGCCATTACATAGAATATAAAATCTCAAAGGCATAGTCTCATGAATTTATGTTTAATCAATGATATTGAGAAATGATCAAGAATCCAGAGTAATACAAGTTCACATATAAACATTATCTAATAATTATTGATAGAACTGGTAAAATGTTTCAAGATTAGAAAGAGTAAAAAAAATCTATTTTAATTAACATTCGTTACAGAAAATTAGCTAAACATATAAAAACTCAAAGAAAATACTAGAAAATAGGTGTTCAATTATTGTTTTTTTTACAATATTTGAGAACCCAGGTCAATAAAACATCCCATGTGAAACGTTACCTCATAATTGTGTACCTAATTAGTAAACATACTAAGAGATAGAAAAGATAGTAATCAAAATTCAAATAAGTTATGATTACAGAGCGATGGTCTAGAAAATATTTTTCGTTCCATAAATGGTGCAGGGAGACCCCCACACATAGCCACAGATTTCATAAGAATGCAATCGAATGCATAAACACAACTGTCTTAGGAAATTGACTCACAAAGGAATCAATTCTTCAAAATATCAATGGTTAAGGCCCTACATAATAGTTCCTTGTTATCAGAACTCAATCACCCCACCAAAAGCTCTCTATCGGGACCTTTAGCTAGACCTCAAGCCTTTATATAAGACTTTCTTAAAGTCTTCCTTCATAATCCTTCTATCGGGATTTAAAAATCCTTCAACACCTTTACATAACCCTTAATCACATATATATATATAACCTTTCCTCTCCAAACCTTGGTTAATATATATGTTATCACATAAATGCTTTATCACGCTTTTCCTTATAAGATCCATTTATAAAGGAAAAATGTCCCAAAATATGCCTTCCTCCACCTTCCATATGACTATCGCACAGAGCCCAAGGTTAAACCTCATCGCAATCACTATCGGTTATCTTTCCCGGCCTTACCACATATGTGGGACATCACCCCTCCAACTCTGATAAGTGACTATCGGAGTCGTAAATCTATGTTCTAGCCTTTACACACTCGACACAATTATTTTAACACAATATAAAGGAATACCTTAAATTTCTGCCCGAACCATTATAAGGCGAACTTAAAATTTTATATATTATAGCTCAAAGTGACGTCGAGTCCATTCATCCATCGGGCCTTTGCATTATCACAAGCCTCTTTCCAACATCGATTCCCAACCTTTCGATGCCTCTCATTGCTGATTAGTGCTTAATCGCTATCGATGTATTAGCATTCCTTTACATTGGGCCTTGACTTCTTCGCACCGCCGATCCGACCAATTCTCCAGACTCAATAAGGCTATAAACTGGCCCCTATAATATTTAACGTCCAGAACTCAGTTTTGACTATGTTTTGCACAAATTTTCAATGTAAACTAGATTTTGGGTTGTGAGACTTAATCTCCATAAATAATTCGGCTGATGCGGTGTTTCTTCTCCCTCTTCAACGAAATCATTTGGACCCTTGATCCATGTGATTAAACAGCTCCTATGCACTTGATAGCTTACTCCCTCGCTCTTCCTTCTACTTAGCTTTTCCCTCTAAGTCTTAAGTTTCCCATGGTTTAGCTTCTCCTCAAAGGGTTTCTTCAAATGTCCTGGGTCTTCTATTTCCACCACTTAACTACTCTTTTGAACTCAACTTCTCAAGCTCTCAACTTCTCTTCCTCTCTAGCTCGTTGCTCTGATGCTTCAATTGGATTCAGTGATCCCTTACAAATTTTCTGAATCGTTCTCTTCTCTGTGCTTCACCTTGACTCTGCCTGCATACAATTATTGCAGGATTCCAATTCATAACAATTTCAACACTCAAAATACACTTCTCCATGGTCGAAACCAAACTTTGTATTTATAAAAATACACAACGATTATACACATATAGGCTTAATCCTCAACTATTCGTGGCCTCCTACATTCTACTCTGCCTGTAGGCTTACATATATCTAGAATAGTTTTGTTGAACTAATTCTGGGGTAAATCTTAGATTAACTCCTAAATCTATTGACCTGACTCCTAAATACACTCTGTCCACTTCTACTGTAATTAATTCCTAAAAACCCTCTCTTGTTCCTTGAATCATGGAAGTGTTTAAGAGTCCTAACTAACTTTAGACTCTTTTGTCATTATTCCCACTCATGTTCTCATTTATTTTAGAGTTTTTACATATTCTCCTATTATCTAATTAAATAACTGAAAATCCTAAATATTACATCGACTTGAGACTTAGGAAACTAATTTCCCTAAAACACATGATCCCTTGTGTCTACTAATTACAATGATTTTCTCTTGGGTTGAATGCTCCTGCATCTGACTCACAAAGTAGAAAATATTCATGATCTCCTGATCATGTGATTTTTGATCTTTGTCTTCCTAGATCCCACACTTTGTTCTGTAACTGTCCACATGCTTTGTTCCCTTGTTGTTGTTGTACAACTGCTATCTTTTTCTCCTTTTTCTTCTTCTTGTCAACAGATTCAAGTACTGATTGATTTTTCTTGCTATTGCTATCATTTTCCTCCATTTGATATGTTTCATCATCAACTACCACATTTCTTCAATATTTGTTTCTAATGTATCCTTGGACTGGTCCATATTCTTCTTCTTACTTCTGCCTCCTTCTCTTTGTTTTAGGTTACTATTATTGTCCACTAATTGTTTAAACTCCTATTGGTTACTTTCTCTTTGTAGTTGTTGGTTTACTTTTTCTTCTTCTTTTGCACTTGCTCCAACTTTTGCCTTGTTTTCTTTGCTATCTTCCTCTTTTCTTGCTATGCTAACTACCTGCCTATCATCCTTTCCCTCTTTCATGATTGAATTTTGATTGTTCAACACTTTCTCCAGCAAATTAATTTCTCTATTCCATGGATTGAATTCTTCCATAAAGTCTTCTTCTTTCATCTTTACTTGGTTGTTTACTTGTGCCAATTCTCCTCCAACAATTGTAACAAAACTTGTACACTCAAAACACTTGTTACAATTAAAAACGTAAGGATGTTGTGCCTTATTTCCCTTTGGAAAAAATTCAGTTTGCTGCTTGGTTTCTTCATCTTTTGTCAACACATCAATATGCTGATTTGAACTCTCAAAAGAATTCATGAGACTATCTATTTGTCTCTCTTCCACATCATTTTCTTCAATGATATCTTCCTGCCCTTGTCCACCATGGTGAACTCCTACTCTTTCAGTGTCAATCTGCTGAACTCTCATATCCATATCCTTTTCCTTATCGCTGTCATTCATAACAATGTTTTGGTCTTCTCTTTTCAGCAGTCTATCTTCAACATCTACTCGCTATTTTTCTAACTCCCTTGTTTGGGAATCTAATTTTCTATATAACTTAACAACTTCAATTAGAGTAGATTTTGGAAATTTTACACAATTCTCCATACCTTCCTTTGTTATGGATAAATCATCAGATGTCCTTTCTCCCTTTGCTAAGTCCTTTTCATAGAATTCTTCTTCCCTAACATCTTTCAGTAGATGTCCTTCTTCTTCCTTGACTGTCTCTACAGCTTCCATGGCTAATTCCACTGTGCCTATCATCATAGTGAATTGATGATCCTTTACTATGTTTTCAGTCAACATAGTTTCTTCTTCAAGCTTGCCTTCAATCTCTTGTTGTTTATCTTCCTCAAGAGCTATCCTTGTCTCACCATCTGCATTATCATCCTCCTGCATTTGATTTTCATCAATAACATCAATCAAACTCATTTGACTATCTTTCTGAGACAGTATTCCTTTCTTCTCCATCAGAATAAGATTTTGATTCCTCATCTCCATGACAGCTTCTATATACTCATCCATAGACTTTTCCTTCTGTATGCAGTCAAATTCCTCCTCTTCTGAAAAGTCCTCTTTGTCAACTTTTGGTTCTAGATCTTCATCTCCTCTGAAGATTTCTTCAAAAGGTTGTTTTTCTCCTGTAATATTTGCCATCATACACAAACTATCAGTTTTAAAAATATAAGACTCTCTAGTCTCACTTGATGGCTCAACCATCATATCTCCTTGTTGTTCCAAATCCTTCATATGATTCAGAAATTCTTCGTTGGTCTCCTCTTCAATCTCTTCGAGCCCTTCACTTGGTTGCTTGATATCTTTCTTCAACTGCATACGAGAACTATCTATCTCATCTTCTTCCAAAACATAATGTAGATTATGCTTGTCTTCCTTCCCCTTTATGACAATATTAGCAAATTGTCTTTTACCTATTTCACCTACAAACATACACAAATTGTCAGTTTTAAAACCATGTGACCCTTTGGCCTCACTTGAAGTTTCAGTCTTCAAGTCTCCCTCTTCAGTCAGAACTTCATCTTCTATTAGTATCTCCTCATGTCGTTGTGAACTATCCCAATAGTCCATGAGATCTTCACTTGATCTCCATTCTTTAGCTTCAATGTAGCCTTCACTTTCTTCCTGAATTTCTCCCTGTTCTGGTTCACAAATGGACTCTTCCATTTCTAACTCAGCTTCATTGAGTTTTCCGTCCAACCACTTTACTTGCATTTGTTGTAGCCTTCTTTGTATCTCTTCCCATTTTATTGGCTTCTTCCTCAAGACCCAACTTATTCTCTGGCTTTCCTCAAGCATTCTCCTTAATGCATTGAGTTTTTGTTTTAACCTTGCAATCATTTTATCAATTTCCACTTGACTCATCTTCTTTCCATTTTCTTTGTCATCCTTATTTTCATATCCTTTGCTGTGGCTTCTCTCTGAACCTCTTCTATGACTATCAATAGTCATCTTCTTCTCCTCTTTCTTCATGAGCTCCTCTGCAACAAGCCTCTGCAATAGCTAGTCCTCCTTGCTGCAATCTTACCTCACTAAGCTCTCCTCACTCAGTCTTTTGGTAAGCATTGTCCTCTGTTTGGAACCTCCTTTTGAGAAACATCTTTGCTCCTACTAGGCTTCTGCAATCTCTCATTCTCTCTTGAGAACACTTCAGTTGTCCTCTATGTCAAATCGCTTGTTGGATTTTTCAAGTTCACTACCACTTCTCTATCAGAATATTCTCCTTACTTTATCTTCAAGAACACATATGGTTCTCCCCTCACATCTTCTCTTGCTATCACCTGTGCATTAGTATAGAAACACACATTCTAAATTTAAAACAGAACATATTACCTCACCTTCATGATCTCATCATGATCTTGTTTCACCATTCCTATTGTCCTTCGAATGGATTGTCCTTTGTTTACTCTCCAAGTCCTCTTTCCTTCAAAACTTACATTAGCAATCTTTCTTTTTCTTTCCTTAAAGGAATCCTATGTTCTTGTTTACTCTATCAAGAACTTCAAAAGTTCCCCTTACAGTTCACGAACCTACTCTGATTACAAATCTTCTACTCTGATAGCAAACCTAGCTCTGATACCACTAATGGTGTAGGGATACCCCCACATAGACCTACAGATTGCACAAGAATGCAACCGAATGCATAAACACAACTGTCTCGGGCAATTTACTCACAAAGGAATCAATTCTTCATAATATCAATGGTTAAGGCCCTACATAACAGTTCCTCGTTATCGGAACTCAATCAACCTGCCAAAACCTCTCTATCAGGACCTTTAACTAGACCTCAAGCCTTTCTATATGACTTTCCTAAAGTCTTCCTTCATAATCCTTCTATCGAGATTTAAAAACCCTTCAGCACCTTTACATATCCCTTAATCACATATTTATATAACTTTTCCTCTCCAAGCCTTGGTTAATATATATGTTATCTCATAAATTCTTTATCACGCTTTTCCTTATAAAATCCATTTATAAAGGAAAAATGTCCCAAAACATGCCTTCCTCTGCCTTCCATGCAACTATCGCACAGAGCCCGAGGTTAAACCTCATCACAATCTCTATCAGCTATCTTCCCTGGCCTTACCACATATGTGGGACATCACACCTCCAACTCTAATATGCAACTATCAGAGTCATAAATCTATGTTCTACCCTTTAAACACTCAACGCAATTCTTTTAACACACTACAAAGGAATACCTTAAATTTTGAATCGAACCACTATAAGGTGGACTTCAAAGTTTATATATTGCAGCTCAAAGGGATGTCGAGTCCATTCATCCATCAGGCCATTGCATTATCACAAGCCTCTTTCCATCATCAATTCCCAATCTTCCAATGCCTTCAATCACTAATTAGCACTTAATCACTATTGGCGTATCGACGTTCCTTTACACTGGGCCTTGAATTCTTCAAACCGCCAATCCAACCAGTTCTCTGGACCCAATAAGGCTATAAACCAGCCCCTATAATATTTCACGTTGCCAACTCAGTTCCAACTATGTTTTGCACAAATGTTCAGTGTAAACTGGATTTTGGGTTGCGAAACTTAATCTCCATAAACAATTCGACCGATGTGATGTTTTGCCTCCCTCTTCAAAGAAATCATCTGGACCCTTGATCCGTGTGATCAAACGTCTCCTGTGCACTTGATAGCTTACTCCCTTGCTCTTTTGTTTACTTAGTTTTTCCTGCTAAGTCTTTAGTTTCCCATAGTTTAGCTTCTCCTCAAAGGGTTTCTTCAAAGGTTCCAGATCTTCTGTTTCCGCTGCTTAAATACTCTTCTGAACTCAACTTCTCGAGCTCTCAACTTCACTTCCTCTCCATATCGTCACTCTAATGCTTCAATTAGATTCGATCATCCCTTCCAAATTTTCTAAATCATTATCCTCTCTGTGCTTCGCCTCAACTCTACCTGCATACAATTATTGCAGGATTCCAATTCATAACAATTTCAACACTCGAAATACACTTCTCCATGGTCGAACCCAAACTTTGTATTTATAAAAATACACAATAATTACAGACTGAGACTCTTTGTCTCTCATACAGGCCTGATCCCCAACTATTCATGGCCTCCTATATTCTACTCTATGCGTAGGCTTACATATATCCAAAATAGTTATGTTGAACTATTTCTGGGGTAAATCATAGATTAACTCCCAAATCTATTGACTTTACTCCTCAATGCACTCTATCCACTTCTAGTCTGATTAATTCCTAAAAGCCGTCTCTTGTTCCTTGAATCATGGAACTGTTTAAGAGTCCTAATTGACTTTAGACTCTTTTGTCATTATTCCCACTCATGCTCTCATTTATTTGAGAGTATTTACATATTCTCCCATTATCTAATTAAATCACTTAAAAGCCTAAATATTACATTGACTTGAAACTTAGGAAACTAATTTCCCTAAAACACATGACCCCCTATGTCTACTAATTACAATGATTTTCTCTTGGGTTAAATGCTCATGCATCAATAAAGAATTTATGAAAATGTTAATACCCAAGGCACAAAACTAAATTAATTCATCTCGATGGAAACTATGATTGGGATCCTATCAGTTGTAATCTCTGAGTATATATTGGGGAAATTAGTCACTCCATTAACCAGAGAATCCAAGAACAAGCAACAAATATTAAGCACAACCAATGTCGTTCCTCAGCTTTAGCTGAACATGCAGTGAAGTCCAATTGCCATGTTTGCATCAAATATTCTCGAGTCATCACCAAGGTTGATCACTTCCATCATAGGAAGCTTCGAGAAGCCATTGAAATTGGAAAGTGTGCTATCAATCTTAATAGAGATGATGGTTCAAAGTTAAGTAGAAGTCGTACCAGAGTGTGATAAAACTTCTCAAGATCTCAGCTTTACAAACATGATTTTCAAAGCATTAAAATTTTAATAACGTACTTTCAAAATGACACAAATGCATATGTACTCTAAAGTGTTCATTGTGTGAACCTCTGCACTCTGGAGAATCTATTAATAATAAAATAAGCATCACTCTTGTGTACAATATACTAATATCAAATTTCATGTGGAATAAATCTAAAAGAGTTGAAAACACATTATAATTAAAATATCCCTCCACACTTCCCTCATTTCTCTCAAATTTCGCACATCCCCCATTACATGTATGCATTTGTTATCTACATAGCCACTGCACACACACAACCACCTTCGCACAACTTCTCTACATAACTACTTTCAGACACAAAAATTCTCTTTGTCCAGTGATTCTTTGCAAAATACATTCCTAAATAAGAATTTAAGAAGAGATGTGCATATTTATTATTTTAATGAACTTTGCACAAATCTTTTGGAACAGTTAAAGCTTTGAGCACATGCATTTTTTCTCTACACATACTTCCTCAAAACATCACAGTCCATTGTGCAGAAAAATATCTCAAGCTTTCATTGTATGAACCTCTGCACTTTGCAGAATCTATTAATAATAAAATAAGCACTACTCTTGCACACAGTCCACTAATATCAAATTTCATGTGCAGTAACTCTAAAAGACTTGAAAACACATCACAATTAAAATATCCCTCTGCACTTCCCTCATTTCATACAAATTCCACACATTCATTTGTTCTCTACATAACGTCTGCACATGCACAACCATCTCGACACAAATTTGTCTGCACAACTACTTTTGCACTCAATAACACCCTTTGGTTAGTCATTGGTATTCGAAATGATATTAATTAATGAGCATATGATGTGAAATAAATTCTTAAATAAAAAAATAAAAAATAGATTTGCATATTTATTATTTTAGTCAACTTTGCACAAAGCCTTCGGCACAATGAAATATTTGTGCACATGCATTTGTTCTCCGCACACTCTTCGTATGAAAAGTTAGCTCCATACAACTTCCTTTGAACAGCTACCTCTTTAGTTGCGAAATATATTTACCTATTTGTTATTTTAATCAACCTTGAACAAATCGTTCCACACATTTGGAGAATCAGGAACTCAACTAAGACTAAGGAATTTTCATACTGGGAGCATTTACTAGCGATATTGTGGAACATGTACCAACCCTTTTTAATAGAAGGATTGAATTGATTCACTTCATTTTCTTGCACAACACTTTTTCTTCACACAGATTGAAAACACGATTTATTTAGTACCCTCGTATATGAAAATGAGCCCTAGTTCTCCCACACATACTCTGTATTTCACACAAGGAAGTATAATAATATTATTTGGAGATTTTTCATCCCAACACCCTCCCGAGGCCTATGCAAAAAACCTGCAACAACATCTTTGAGTAGAGCTATTCCTTTGCAAAATATCCCAGCCTTTCATGGGATTACCACAGAGGATCTGGATGCCTTCTTTTTCAAGTTTGACATCCTGTGTAGAGGATATGATTACACCACCGATCCTCAAAAATTGAAGTTTTTCCCCTCTACCTTAAAAGGCATAGCTTTCAATGGTTCATGGGTTTAGGAAAACACACTATTAACTCTTGGGATGACATGAAAAATTCTTTTCTCACGAAATATTAGGACTATTGTAGGACTAGGGAATTAAAAGATGAAAAATTTAAAATTTCTACGAAGGATAATGAAACTCTAGAGGAATATGCTGAATAGTTTTAGTACAATTTGCATAGATCCCCTCACTCCACATTACCAAAAGTAGTCCTGAAAGCCATCTTAGCAAAAGGGATGAAAGAAGGATGGATAGAAACTTTCAATCTAATGGGGAAGGGAGAAATTTCTCATGAATATTATGATGAAATTGTTCAATTGTGTATCAAGTGTTCACGAGGTAGCACATGCACCGGGTCATGAAGCCCAGATTCCATGACTAAAGGAAGCAAATTGCCTAGTGGAAGTGTGACAGGAGTAGAAATTGGTAACCTCCTCAAGGACTTCAAGATAGACATATTAGGCGTGCTAACTACACAGCTAGATGTCTTACATGCTAGACAAAGACAAGCTGAGGTAGAACAGATGTTAGCCATATTCTACCCATGATGCTGAAAGAAGCATAGTCAATGAGAATGTCCTTTGGAAATGATACAGACATGCTCCATCTGCACCAAGTGCCATTCCATGGACCAGTGTCCATTACTTCCAAGGCTAAAAGTAATATTGAAGGAAGTCAAAGAAGGAACAGAGCTGGCATACTTAATGGTACCATGTCGACAATGGTAAGAACGATCCTCAAGTATGCCACAAGACCCATCCTTGATTTTTCCTTCGAAATATCATCCACAACAAAATCCTAGAACATCATAGGGAGGTCAACCACCTTTTTATGCCTGGAAATACCAATAGTACCCCATGTCACCCTGACCGAACCAACCCTTCCTAGGAGCTGGTTGGCCAAATCCACAATGCTCTGCCCCTTTTGACAAAAATCAGCTAGTAATCCTTACTCCTCACATCGGGCTGCTTCCACCTCACAAAACCCGAATTGGACACAAAACTGGTAGTGCCCCATGGGAATGAGTAACTTACCAATGGGAGTGGGTTTTCAACCCTAGCCTACATTCCATAGTCCATTTCAGCACCCTTAGGCTTTAGTACGCCCTCAGCTACCAACTCAACCAAATCTGAATCCTAATAAAAATAGACTATTCCAATATGTAGAAATCCTCAAAGGTTTGGGTAATGAAACAGAACTAGTAGAATGTAATGAGCTTCAGTTGAGGTCAGGTGTATTATTTTCATAGAAGAAAAAGAAGCTCAAAATAAAAAAAACCTGAAATAAATTTGTTGGTTATGTTTCCTACAGAAACCAAATAAGGAGAAGATACAATCGACCAGTAGAATTTAGAGAAAATTATAATTTCTTCTCCCCCATTCCCCAAAAGATTAGAAATAATGAAACATGGTTTTTATCCTGATATTGATATACTACGAGAATTAAAATATTTCTGTAAAAAAATCTCGCTCCTCTAGGCCATACAAGATATCCCGATCTATGCAAAGACTATTAAGGAATTATGTGGCAAAAAGGCTGGGAAGAAATTGAAAAATCCACCAAAATTACATGTGGTAAGAACTTTATCTGACCTACTTCTAGGTAAACAAGAAAATATTAAATATGAAGACTCGAGGAATCATGTAGTAACCACTAAAATATGAGGTTGCACCTTTCCAAACACATTAGTAGACATTGGGGCAGCCACAAATATCTGACGACTAAACCTCGTTAGGTTTTGGGCATTACAACCTTAGAACCCACCTCGACCTTATTGGAACCTACTTACAGATCAGTAGTCAAACTTGAAGGGAATTGACAAGTTGTAATGGTTTCTGTTGATTCCTAGGAATATCCTGTGGATTTCCTAGTCATTAACCCAAGGAGTAGGCTATATGGACATCCTCTAATATTGGGTTGACCTTGGTTAGCCCTGAAAGATGCCTATATAGGGTGTCGTATAAGGAACATGACTATTACATAAGGAAGTGGTATGAAAAACCTTATTTTGTGTCCTCCCACTAAACAATGTCTACCTACTGTAAATATTCAGTCACACCCACCTAGATATGAAGAATAAAACATTCACAATCCTCTTACGCTGGAAGAAGCTCTTGAATTTTAAAATTAGACAGAGGATAATGTGATTAATAATTTCATTAATAGGTCAATTTTTATGAATAACCTGACATTTCAAGTATTAAAATCCATTCTTGATAATGAGGCACGGGGAGATCCCTCCAAGAATGCAGATGATCAGCCTATACCCACAATCAATATTTATAATAGCAAACTGGTCAAGATCAATCTAGGTAAAACGCTTAACATTAACGATAATCTAGAAAACCACCAATAACAAAGGCTTATTCCTGTGCTGCAGAAATATAAAAACGTTTTCCTGGGAATACTCAGGCATGAAAGGCATAGATCCCCAGCTATGTACTCATCACATCTACATCTAGAAGGATTCCCGTATCATTCAGCAACCCTAGAGAAGTCTAAATACCCATCTCAGGGATATTGTGAAAGCGGAACTACAAAAGTTGTTGGATGTAAATTGTATTTACCCTATCGCGGATAGCTAGTGGGTCTCCTCATTGGTGGTCATTCCCAAGAAAAATTGGAAATGGAGAATCTACGTGGACTACAGAGAGCTAAATAAGGCCACCCAGAAGGATTTCCCTCTCGCATTCATCGATCATGTTCTGGACACCTTAGCAGGAAAACAATTTTTATCCTTCCTCGATGGCTTCAACGACTATAATCAAATCTAGATCACACATGAAGACCAGGAAAAAACCACATTTACCTACCCATTGGGTATGTTTTCATACATGGTTTTACCCTTTGGTTTATCTAACACTCCCGCCACATTTTACAGGGTGATATTGAGCATTTTCTCTAATCTGATCAATGAAGGACTCAAGATTTACATGGACGACTTTACTCCCTATGGGAATGATTTTGAATAGGGTCTACAGAATATGAAAAAGGTACTCGAATGATGTATTGCCACCAGGTTAAGTTTAACCAATGTAAAATTTCATATGATGATGACTAAAGGTGTAGCTTTGGGACACTACATCTCTACGACAGGAATATAGATAGATCTAGCGAAAATAGAGGTAACTCTTGCACTACCCACACCCAGTACTCATACTGAGGTACGTAGTATCATTGGATACATGGGATAATGCTGCAGATTCATTGAAAAAAATTCAAAAATTGTCACACCTTTGTATGTCTTAACTAGTAACGTCGAATTTAATTGGTCTGATAAGTGTGATGATGCATTCGCAAATTTGAAGAAGTTGATTTCAACTACACCAGTATTACGAGGACGAAATTGGGAGCTACCTTTCCGCATTTCCACAGATGCATCAGACACAACAATAGGCTTTTTTTTCGGATAGGAAGAAGATAAAAAGCCTTATATTATTTATTATATCAGCAGAAATCTCACTTCTAGAGTCACAGAAAAGGAATTTTTAGTTGTTGTTTATGCCATAAACAATTTTAGTCATTATATAATAGGATATTCAGTCTTTTTGTAAACTGATCATTTCGCTATTATATATTTAGCTAATAAACATGTTACTAATGGGCGGGTGACTCGTTGGTTGTTACTTTTGCAGGAGTTTGATATTACTATTAAGGACCAACCAAGGAAGGAAAATCAAATTGCATATCTTTTATCTCAGGTACCCAAAAAAAATGATCCGTCAACAGTGGATGACCATTTTCCAGACAAACATTTATTTTTTCTAGCAGTAAAGGCACCTTGGTACGTAGACTTAGCGAACTATGTAGTAGTAGGAAAACTACCACAACACCTATCAGCTAAAGAAAGGAAGTTGATTGTCCAATGCAACACCCATTTTTATTGGATCAGTGGATATCTTTTCCACATAGGTTCTAATATGTAGATATGATGATGCAT
Source organism: Pinus taeda (assembly GCA_000404065.3). Classification (NCBI taxonomy): domain Eukaryota; kingdom Viridiplantae; phylum Streptophyta; class Pinopsida; order Pinales; family Pinaceae; genus Pinus; species Pinus taeda. Next base: position 216,549 of record APFE031580665.1, read on the forward strand.
TCATGAATATGAGATCTATGACATTCTGAAAGCATGCTGTGATGAGTCTTGTGGCGAAAATTTTCCAGATTGGAGGGCTGGACATAAAATACATCAGATGGGCTACTACTGGCCCACTATCTTTAAAGATGCAAAAAGATATGTTCACGCATGTGATAGTTGTCAGAGGATGGGCCACCCTAATAAAGTTGATGAGATGCCATTACAACCATAGTTGGTAATGGAGCCTTTCGAACGTTGGGCATTGGATTTTGTTGGCCCATTCAACCCACCATTAAACCAAAAGTCCTACATACTGGTTGCTATAGAATATGTAACAAAGTGGGCAGAAGTAGTAGCATTGTCAAGGGCTACGGAAGAAACTGTAATTAATTTTATATTTGAGTTATTTGCGTGATATGGTTTACCCAGGGAAGTGATAATATTTGGAGGGCCACAATTTATAGGAAATAATCTTACGAGCACCCTATGGAACCATCATATAACACATATGATCACTTCTATGTATCACCCATAGGCAAATGGGTTGGTTGAAATCACCAATAAAGTCCTTGAGGCAATTTTAACTAAAATGGTTTCAACACACCATCAAGATTGGGCTGCTAAACTGCTAGAGGCCTTGTGGGCCTATTACACGACCTAGAGAAATATGATTGGTTATTCCTCGTACCAACTTGTATTTGGTAAGGAACCAATCTTTCCTATCAAATTTCAAATAAAGACTCTCAGAACAATCCAGGAAGTAGGACTGGATCTCATGGAGTCCCAAACAAAATGACTTGAGCAATTAAATGAACTAGATGAAGCATGGCTACTTTCTCTGCAATGTACAATGATTATTCAACAACAAAGGGCTAAATGGCATGACAATATTATTAAGAAAAAAGTGTTTCAGAAAGGAGATTGGGTGTTCCTCTATGATTCCATGTTTCAAGACTTTCCAGGAAAACTACAGACAAGCTGGCTTTGCCCATATGAGATTCATGAAGTACACAAAAATGACACTATAACTTTGATCACCATTGATGGGTCTGGCTCTCCTTTCTGGGTGAGCAAGCACCTTTTTCATCTTTATCGCAAACCACTCATCAAAGGGTCATTTTTCCAATGGTACAAAGTGATCCCACTATAGAAATTTGAGCTGCAGGGGGTGAAGACATGGTAGCCTTACTTTCACGAAAATTGTTTGTTTTCAGTTGTAAATAATGTATATATTTTCTATGATCATAGCCTATTAATTTGTCCATTTTATTTTTGCACCTACATGATTGAATAGAGTAAATATTACTGTGTGAATGGGTGCATTTTCTTTAGAAATGTGTGTTGATTACGGTTGTTGTTCCTTCAATATGAACAACTGTTGTTCCATTTTTCGGACAACTGTTTTTCTTTTCCAAAAGTACAGTTGTTGTAACCTTTTACCAACTTTCATACATACGATTATTGTTCCTTTCAGATGAACAATTGTTGTTCCATTCCCGACAGAATGATTGTTGTTCTATTCCCAATTGAATAGTTGTTGTTCCATTCCCAATAGAATGATTGTTATTCTGTTCCTGATAGAACAATTTTTGGTCCATTTCCAATTGAACAGTTGTTGTTCTGTTCCAACAATCCATTTGATGTTCCATTCCCGATAGTACACTTGTTTTTCCATTCTCAAAAGAATGATTATTGTTTCATTTCCAATTGAAAATTTGTTGTTCCATTCCCGACAGTACACTTGTTGTTCCATTCCCGAAAAAATGATTTTTGTTCTATTTTGGATTGAACAATTATTGTTCCATTTCTGACAAAACAGTTGATGATCTTTTCCAATAGACCAATTGTTGTTTCACTTATACAGTCTTCCATTTGGCTAGAAATTTTTATCGAGGAAAGAATGAGCACTCATATTAATTACATTATGATTTCTTTAACCAATTTTCGATCATCTTTATTTCAAACCTGACATAGTCCATCTATTAAATGACTTTCTATATGTCTTTCTTTTGGATATATTTTTAACTTGAGTCATCATCAATATCAACAGTTGGTTGGTTCTCTCCTTTACACTTTCAAATGGAAAGTTTCTTTTGACACAATACAAGGAAAGTAAGCATGTCTTTTGTAGGCATTCTTTCACTTCTTCCACCATCCCTAACTCTTAAGGAGTTAGTGAGCCTCCCTCAACCTATAATATTAAGAAAAATGAAAATAAGATAAACTATTGTCAAAGAGGATGGGAGGTCTCATTACGAGCCGACCTATCATGATCATAAGGACATAACACAAGTGGCATTCCAACTCTGGCTACCACACCAGGGGAATGGCCTTAAGACATCATATATGTCTAAGGATAGGAGGCCTCATCACGAGTTGACCTATTCACTTTGTTCTACCCTAGTGAATGGCATTGTGGTTATCTATCACCATGTTAGCACAATGGTCTCTTTGCAGAAGTATATACATAATGATAACAAAAAGTCATAAGTTGAGGATATTAGCTCATTTTTGGGTTTAAGTGGAAACCGTGTCAAGGCTATAGATGCCTTCTGGTAGCAGTGGCTTTGCCCGTGGTATTGGAATATTACTTTAAATTTCCAAGTTCTTCAGTATGATAGTACTTCCTATCTAATTAATTCAGAAGGAAAAACTACCATAAAATAGTATTTTTATTTCTAAAACCCAGTATAACTCTTGAAAATCCATACATTGAATCACTTAAGCCTGTCCAATCAGTTGACACCAGTAGTCATTATCCTTTTTGTATCATGTTTGATCTCGCTCTATCAATCACAAAAGGTAAAATTAATGTTTATAATGAATAATTACATGTTTTATTCAATTTCTCAGTCATCTCTAACCGCTCATATGACTATAATTACTCTTCTTTACTCCACCTATCAGACTTTGCTGCTCACCTCATGCCATATTAAACATAGTCATGTGTACTTTTATTTTTCCTGTACTTCGAGGAGGAGGATGCCCTTTCTTATTAGAGGGGGAAGGCTATGCACTGCAATGATTTGATAAGTTGTAATTATCCAACTCCTCCATGATTGTTGATTGGACTGATTAATTAAGTATTACATTTATAAAAATATTTTTTGATTGATCGATCATTTATTGGCACATTTATATAAACAAATTCTCTGATTAAAACTCTTTCATGCGACATATTCATTGTTTTTCAACACTAAAGCCATTTCTTCTTCAAGAATAAAACCATAGAAGTAATTACAGGAGCAAATATAGGAGGCATTGTCATTTTCAATGAGCCCACATTATTGAAAATAAAAGAACAAGGTTGAGAAATTCTCAAGGACACCGGGTGAATACAATACATGGTCAAGTTGTAGTGATTTCACAGTGATGTTGCACTAGAATTTTTGTAGAATTTATAGGATTGATACACAATTGTGAAATGAAAAGCTATAGCAGTCTTCGAAGAAGTCATAGATGAAATCTCCAGACTCTCAACAGAAGGCATAAAGTGCACTGAGAAGCATGTACAAATGCAAGAAGCTATTGAAGTATTCAATGATCCGGGTGAAGAACTTATACACAAAGGCAAGGGTATTCAGCCTGCATCCTTAAAGGAGCCATGGCAAGAATTGGTAACAATTGTTCATAAATATGTTACTTGTGATGGCCGAGAAGATGTGGTACGGTCTACACACCTTAAGTTGTTAGCAATACTTAGGCAGAAGATTGTAATTAACTTTCCATTCTTTTTAAACTCTTTACTACATGATGTTTCTATCTAAGTTAGAAAAGCCAAGAACCCATAGGCTACAATTCACCATCATGGCCTAATTAAACTCATAGTCACTCGAGATCTAGCTCAACAAAAATTAACCTGGGACAATTTTGTGAATCTTGTTGTACCTTCATTGGAAGACGACCTAGGAAATGCACAGGGAGGAACAAAGGTTGACCAAATTGTAGAGAATTTTTATGAACCAGATAATGAATGGAAAACCTGAGGGGTGACAGTCTCAGGAAGGACACGAAAAGGAAAACCTTTGCTTCATCATCTAATCCTCTGAAATGAAGACATTCTAAGAGGATACAGGCACAATAGGACATTTCAGAGGAAGCAGAGGAAGCATAGCCATTGTATATTCCCCTTGCAATCCCACATGATGTTTTTCCATAGGGCAAAGAAGAAGAGGTGGCCCAAGTTTTGGAAAACTTGGGGACGCTCTTCGAAGAAGAAACTCAGTCTGAACATTTTCAGGATCAGGACCACACCCCTAGCCAGTTTGCCTCTGCCGATAATTTTGGTCATAAAGAAATTGTATTGTCCTCTAGAAACATGGAGGGAAGTCAATTTGAACACTCTCAAGACCAAGGTCATGTCCCTAGTTATACTACCTCTTTCAAGGGCTCTGGCCCAATATAAATTTCACCATGTTCTGGGGATAGGGAGGAGTCACAAGAACAAGGGGAGAAAATTTCCTCTGTAGGACGAAGTCCTAAGCATGAAATTAAGATAGAAAGAAGTCATCAATTAGAAACTTGGTCGAGAGATACTATTTTTTGGAAGAGTACCCTATCGATGATATAACCCCCCTTTCGCCTAAAATGAATACGTTTGTTCCTCCTCCAATTAAACATCCCACTGAGGAGGCAAGGGAAGCAGATAATGCAAGCATGAATTTATTGAGTAAGGAGAATAATAAATTAAGGAAAATGTTCAAACACTTGAGGAAGAGGTTGAAAGAAGCAAGCAAGGCCCACAGGAACAAAGTAGAATCGAAAAAATATTGGTCCTTAAAGTGAAAACCTCCTTCAGACTATTAGAACACAAATAAAAGATACCGCTATAGATTCAATTGTAATCCAAATTGAGATACATCATACTGAAAACGCAGGAACCCATACTGAAGAAATTTCCACCTGTTCGATGGAGACTCAGACAGATTTCTTTGTGGACTTGATGGATGTTGTAGTTCAAACATAGTTTTCAAAAAAATTGCAAAGAGTTGATACAACAGAAACAACTTCTCAGACCAATTGAGTGGTAACCTATGATATAGTTGTCCAAACTCAGGATACACTTTTGTACACCCCTTTGATAAGAGAGGCTACCATTCAAAAGTTATAGAACAAAGTAGCAGAACTACAAAATACTCTGGCACAGTATCAAAGGGAAGTAATACCCTCGCAGACTCATAAAGATTTAATAAAGAAGTTTGTTGAGTTGACTGCAACAGAGGATGAGACTTCTGCTAGTCTCAGAGCTGAGCAGAAGAAAGTAAAGGATGTACAAAATGAAGTTCAGAAGGATATCGAGCAAATTAAAACTGTTTTCTCCATTTATGTAGATGCCTTTTCTTGTAGGTCACCTGCTCCCAATTATGCGATGTTTTTCCTTGAAAAGTATTTGTTGTTAAAGGTCAAAGCTATCAGGGCCATTAAGCTAGTGGAATTTAAATCAACCGTAGACATTATCTAATGCTTCAAAGAGAATAATGAAAAGGTGAAGCATATTCTCTGTGAATTATACTTACACAACTTCGTTTTGGAAGGAAAAAGGGATGCTTCGTTTTGGAAGGAAAAAGGGATGCTAACCCTAGCCCCTTCATCGGAGATGTTCAATTTCAGGCTTTCATTTCTTTTTCTTGTAATCAGATTAAGTGGGCTAAGGCATATAACCTTTTCTAGAAAAGGGAGCATGAATTAGATCTATGGGTTAGGGGAGAAAATACAAAACCCGCACACCTTTTTGTACAACTCAAACACTTTATGGAACACCCAAATGTTTTTGCCTCTCTAGGTCCACTCGATAAGGATACTATAAAGTTTGGAGTGGAATATTTCAGGATATTAAAGAGGAAGCCCTACTTGCTACAAAACAGAGATGGATGGCTTCCTCTAACATCATCAAGAACAGAGAGTCATTTGGTTACAGAAATTTCAAAGCTGTTGGTTCTCGTTTGGTTAAGTTCAGCAATCTTATCTTATGCATGGGCCCTACATGGATAGGCTACCGATATCAAAGCCCTATTATTTGGTATCCACCTGATGGGTACCATTTTGACTATGAATTGGAAGAATGCAAATAAGGCCAAGTATTTTCAATACTTAAAAATAAAAATGGCTTTCGGATATATCCAAAAGAGACCTATCCTACTTATTCTTTAACACATTACATGTTAATTATCTTCTTCCATGAGGACATGAAAAAAGGTAAGAAGGGGATTATGTTGGGTCAAAGAAAATGTATGTTTGTACCCATACATTGCTTAATAAACACTCCCTTTTATATATTTTTCTTCATTCTTGGAAAGGATTTGGAGGAAAGAGTGTGAAAGTTAGTTAAATTCAATCATCGGATAGATTGTATGTTTTTAGCATTAAAAGAATAGCTTTTGCTTTCTTTTATGCACAATAAATTCAATTGGACAATTTGCGTTCATTTGATAGGATTACAAGCGCCAAACTAGGAAGTTAAGTACCGTTCCGTGGTTGTAGGAGCTACCAAAATATATGAACAAAAATGCTAATTTCGCAAATGGAAATCCGATCACTTAGCCTCAAAATATTGAGGATCTCTTGATCCTCAGGATTCTCTTTCATCAATTAGTTTTCCATTAGGCTATATGACAATGATGGGTAAAAATGATCAAGAACTTTTGGCTCTTATTTGTTCTGGTACCTTTGTATCGAACAAGAGCATATTTTGACATTACAATAATTCTGTACTTTTATTATTTCAATTAATGAGAAATATAGAGATATTTTTGTAATCACATTCCAAACTTTATCAGCAATAACTTATGGAGGCTTTAGGCCTGGTCACTAGAATATTTGCTACTCCTTTGTGTCATAAATATTTCCTTATTTCCTAAAATTCTTTATTATTGTTTTTCCTTGAATCGAGTTATTATTTATACTTGTATTTGAGATAGATCTTTAATGTTATTCCTTTAATGAATTATGTTGAATAATCTATATTACGATTGACTGGTTCTCTTGCTAGTTCATGTTCAAGACTAAAGTAGTTACTCATTGCTTGTTACTGTAGTGATTCTTTCCATTTACTAGATCAGATAATATTCCATTAGATGTAAGTTCCTTTAATGCATCAACTTGAAATCCATTTCCTTTGTAGAATAGTTACGATGGGATTCAGATTTATGGTTTCAATTGTCTTTGATTGAACTTCAAGAATTAAGAGTTTGTTAATACATTCTTGTAACAACTTGATGAAATATTTGACTCATTCGGTTACATAACAACCTCTGACCTTTATTGCACAGATAGTGATGACATCCTTGCAATAAATAGATGAATCCCAAGTTGATAAGGTAATGTAGGAATTAAGATTGATTTAAATAGTCATCTTAGTGCACCAACAACCTATATATTTTTTACCACATGAACAAGGAATAATATAAACACCCTTTTGAAGGTTAGGGTTTATTGGATCTTTAACTAGGTTAAATAATTGTTTGACGGTGTTAGGGAGGGTGAAGGCTACATTAATATTGTGTTTCTTAATAATTTTAGTAATTTTGTCGGTGGTGCCTTTTATGTATGGAAGGCAAACTTTAGGAGTGATTGAAAAATTTTGTTCCTTTTTATTATTGTTATTCTTGCTTAGGGATTGGTGCATGGCTTTCTTAATGGTGTTCTTATTATAACCATTTAGTTCAAATACTTTGTGAGGATGGTCAAGTTCATAATTTAGATGGTCTGGGTCAGATATTTTATCCATAGGAACATACCCAAGATTCATTCTTGCACCCATATTGAAATTAATCAACAATAATTCTTGAAATTATTAACCTTTGGCCAGTGGGGTCACTATGAAATTTTAATCTATTAGATCCTTTGAACTTGAATTCATCTGGTGAATGATTCAACCTATCTACATCTTTTTGTTGTTCACTATCAACAACCAGATCTTGAACTTTGATAATATTTCCCGAAGAATTTTAGCACTTTCATTCATTCCCGGCAATGATGCCATTGTGTTAGCACTCTATGAATCCCTCTAAGCTGAGGATTGCGTCACAAAGGTAACCAGAAACTGTTTCTAGCTTGAAACTGGTCGTTTCTAGCTGGAGAGGGCTCCCTCTTAAGAAAACTGAAGATTTTGAAATTATAAGGCACACAGAGACTAGATCGGAAAAGATTTTAAAATGTTTGTTGGAAATAAATGAAAGTTACTGAAAATGAATATATGTGATCATAAAAATACTAGCTTATGATTCTTATGCATATAACATCCAATTACACACACAAAACCTTGTCTGGCACATACTTCGGATAAAGGAAACAAATTGTAGTATAGTGGGAGATAAACATAAATGATACTCATTCACTTGTGATAGAACAGATGAGCCTTTAATGTTTCATATTCATGACTAAGTATTAAGAAAAAAAGTAGATAATAATGGTATAGCATATTTCATTTGCAACTGAAACATTTGATACAACTTAATTAGAGAAAACGAGAATGAATTCTAACACAAAACAAAAATTATACCTATAAACTAAAGGACAGTAGAAGAAATTGAATAATATAACTATTACACAAGAAGGAAGCCAAATACAAAACACAATACCACAAGTTTCTCTATAAATGTTTACTGGAACAACTGAGCAATAAGAACATTTATTCATGAGAAACAAGATCACAGTACACAAGTATTTGAAAATCCAATTTGCAATACTATCCAACCCTTTGTTTCTTCAAACCTTTAGCATTAAATAGCCATACAACATTTAAAAATACCATGTCTATATGCAATACATATTTAATCCATGAAGTGGATCGAATCAAACAAAAAAGAAGAAACTTTAACATATTCCACAACATTTTTCTTTAATAGACAAACGAAAAATAATTGGTAATATCTTATCACATTTTCCTATCATAAAAGCTATATAAAGTCATAATAGTCATCCTAAACATCTAACCATACATTTTTTATATAAAAAGAGAGGAAACCACATTAAGTCTTCAGATTTGCAATTTGTAGCAGTTGGGTGCATGCCCTGTTGGCATAAATTTCCATGTAATAGAAGACACTTGGATGATGATTAGGTGATGAATAATATTGTGATGTAGAAAACAATTCTACCACCCCCGCTCCACTTGACAAACGGAAGCCTCAAAATATCCATGAATTTCCACAAGATCAAACCAAATTCCAATTTTTTTTACATTTCTGCCAACAAAAACTATGAAAATAGGCCTTGAAGAAACACATGTAGCTCCAAAATGGTATAAATTGTGTAAACACTGAAGGAAGTTATTGTATATGAACTTGTCTTGGAGATAAAATGCTCTCATTTCCTTAAAATTATTCCCCATCTCCTCAAACAATCCTCTACAAACCAATGACTAAAACAAACAATTTGTAGAGTCCAAAAAATATACTTTGAAGATGCATTAAATCCATCGATCCATGCCATATGTGAAAACAATAGAAGAGGTTATTGTTATTTTTCACATGCTTGAGAAAAATCTCTTTCATTTTCCCAAAATTCATTTCCATTTGATCAAAAATTGTTTTGCAAAAGGATGGCTAAAATTGAGTATTTGTGCAGCACTAGGCAACGAAAACAGGGGTTGTGTAGCACTTTAAAAATATTGGTCTAATCATGACTCTATTAACCCTAATTTCTACTCATTTACAAACATTAGGATCAAAGTGTTAAGACCCTACCTCTGGATTAGAAGAAAAGTGAGAATCAAGTCGTGTCAAATTTGTGTGGCTTTGGAAGGATCATGCGTAGCGACTACATAGTGTTGTGTGAAGCGATGACTTCTTGATGGTTGTAACTTTATTCTCGGTCACTAGCTTAGATGAAAATGAATACTCATTCTTCAACCATGATAATTAACCATCTTGGAAATCAACAATGTAGGCAACTATGTGAAGGATATGGTGGTTTGTTCATTCCATTTGAATTTGTTATTAATTTGTCACGCAGTGTGATGTCACAAGGTGCCTCTTTGAAAAGTATGATGGTTTATGTATGGTAATAATTATAAAGCTTGATTGGGTGTAGGACATTGAGTAGTGGAAGGTATTATATGGGTAGTGTCATGTATGATACACAATCATAGCCTTTAGGGGGGAAGATTTATGATGGTATGGGAATTATGAAAATTATATGTTTATGAATGGGGAATGATTAAATGAATAGGGGGATAGGGTATGGGATTTAATAAATGAATAATGGGAGATGGGAAAATGTAGGATCTGGTTTATAATCTTAGGGAAAAAATGAATAGACCTGGAGGGGAAATGAAAGGTGTTGCTTTTAATGGCCATCTTACTTTGAACAGTAGGATTTTCAACTATCACTCACTCAAGTAAAGCTCCTGGCAAACCCATTATTGACACATACCCCATGAACCAATTAACCAACAATGTTTCCAAATAACTCAATACCAATTCATGATTTCAACCGAACCTCTTGATGACTAAACTCATGGTGATGTTGTGGACAGTGACATTAGAACTTATGACATCAACAGTGACTATAAGTTCGATTTTTTCAAACTGAAAAATTAAGCAATTTGAGGAAATTTGACAAATGTAAAACTACTGACCCCAACACATTCGATAGAACACCTTTGTATACAAGGGCCACGAAAATATTGAAGATCAACTAGATTGGACTTAAACTTTGTACACCTTTTTTGTTGGGTTTACAACAAGGAAGGAATGAAGAAGAGGAAAGGAAGTAGTGGATAGAAATAGAGAAAAATATAAGCATCTATCCTCAAGAAGGCACACCATTTGTAGATTCTTAGGATGTCATAGAGGCCACCAGTGCCATGAAGGACATGCACATAGATGACTAGGTTGCTTAGAGGATGAGAAACAGTTTCATTCGGGGGTTATGATGAGGCTCATCGATAGGTATATTATATGGGTCACAATGCCATCCTCCATCTTATTATATTATCTTCTCCTCACATTCATCTACAAATTTATTTCTATTATACAAAGTGTGCGGAGTAAAGATGTGTTGTTATGTCATATCACCTAATGTTTGTTAAATGCATGAATTGGAGTGATTTTGAGTTGATTTGAGTGTAGGAACTTGGAGTAGAAAAGAAATAGATATAATAGGAGGTTGTTCACCTCCTTAACTCCTCTAATTAGTTGAGGATCCTGACTCTATATCTCATCAACTAAGTGTCATTGGAAGCCAAGCAGCCTAGGTTCATTGGTAGTCAAGATAGTGTAAGTCAAAGAAGAGATATATTCACCTATTCTTGAGTTAGGGAGTCAAATATCCCTATTTTTTAAGTTATCGGTAGCCCCATTTTTTATAAACAAACAAGCTAAGGAACTCATTAGGATTCATATTTTTATTACAGCCAAGAGGCCATTGAGCTAAAACACTTTTGGCCGCTATTTTGATGATGTATTTGACATTTTTGGAATGATAATGAGAATTTTTGTTTTGATTCAGTAGTGAGTTAATTCAAAGGGTTGAATCTCTTGGGTTAGGTCCCCACCCTAGTAGCCTATGTTCTTCTAATGTATATATATTTTTGTTAGCCTAGAATGTTGAGTAGTTGCTGAATTTTATTCAGGTTTCCTTTAGCTTAGAAGATTGATTAGTTGTTTCTTATCCATGTTTCCTTTAGCTCTAAATGTTGATTAGTTGTTGTAGCTCAGTAGAGTACAATTTCTCAAAAATTCTGTGGTAGTCATCTCTATCTGATCTCCCTCATGGGAACATTATTAGAGGACCCCACCAACACTGTCCAAAAACAAAGTGTGATTTCTTATTTATTGCATATACCAATTTTTTCCATTAGTAAGATAGATTGTTTATGATTTCTTGGAAATATTTACATTTGGTATTTTTCTTCTCATGTGATTGTTGTAGCTTAGAAGGTATTTCATTTTATAGATCAAGTGCTTAGCATTAGTTAGATAGCTTTTTCCAAATTCAATTCATCTTTTCCACATTTACTTGTAATATTTTGCAAATGAAAAGAGGAACAAGGGCATGTGTTGTTGCAAGGGTGTTGGTTCTGCAGGCAAGGAACCCTTTCACCAACTCCATTTAGGTATTCTTCACCTTATTTTGATGCATGCAACCCCGTGTTCTATATCTCTATTTTTCGGTCACCATGAGCATCCATCTTAGCCCAAATCCAGCCTTCTTGAAGTTTTGGGCTTGGCTAAGGGTGTTGATCACCTTCCCTACACTTTGCCCGACTTCCATACAGGCTTCCAACACTTCATCTCACCATTTTTACTCTCCAAACCCTCTCAACCAATTTCGTGAAGAATTTCAAGACATCATGTAGCAGTACAAGAATCATGTAACAACATCTTGTAGTACACATATAACAACGTATTTTGACCTACAATGATAAGGTAGCTTAGTTTAAGAGTAGTTTAACCCCTAAAGTTGGACTCCATGACCATAAGTGCCACCTAGACTAGTCCCCTCATTCCTTTTCCTTTCCTCCAAGATCAAATCACATTACTTCTTCCATTCCAAATTTAGAAATTAAGACTTTATTTACTCTGCAAGTGTGAATTAGATAGTTAATACATGCATTCTTGAAGTATGAATTGGTAGGATAAACTTGTGTCTTCTCACAACTCTGATAGCTAGATGATTGACTTCAATTTAGAATAGTTTCCTTTCTATAGATTAGCATAAGTCTTGTGTTATTTTATAGTAGTTACAAGTTGACAGAATTCATTTTTGAGTTGAAAATCATTTACTTTCTCTGCACTAGGACTAGCCTTTGCATTCTACTTTCAGTAGTTAGTCTCCTTTTAGTTCAATACAATAATGGTATGGAACCCTAATGATCAAGTGACACAATTGAGGGTGGAATGAGTAGAATGATGCATCTACTTTGTATATAGTATGGTCACCTCTATGTTTGTACGAAACCTTGAGTTGATAAGTAAATTTGAAGACCCTTTGAGAGTTGTAGCACTCTTAGTATAATACCAGAGCTCACTGGTTTCTACAAATTATAAGGAATTATTTATGAGATTTGAATTGGAAGAAATTGAATATGAACTCAAAGGGTTAAAATATGCACCTTATCAAGTAATTGGTTTCATATAATGAAAAAACTCATAAAAAAGGGCACAAGGAAATTGTGGTTAGACTTTATCCTATGGAAATAAAGTAGGAAGATGAAAATATTATACAGGAATCAAAATTTACCTTGGAAAAGAACTATAAGGTCTTCAAATAAATTACAAAAAGGATACCTCAATAAGATCATGGAAATCAAACTGAATTAATACTTGGAATTAATCGTCCTAATAAATGCCTTATAGATATCAGCATCAACAATATGGAGAGTTTTAGAAAATAGTACAAAAAGTGTTGGATATAGGTATTATTCAACCTTATAGGATTTCATTATTATCTCTAATAATGATGGTGAGAAGAAAAAGATAATTCTTGGATTATGTGTATTAATTATAGACATCTAAACTAAATCACCACTAAGGACAAATTCACTATTTCATATATTGATGAGCTATTAGATGAGTTTCATGGAATAACTTCTTTTACAAAAGCAAATCTTAGATCAAAATACCACTAGATTAAATTAAGAAAATAAGATATTCCCATAACAAATTTTAGAACTCAATTATTGAATTAAGGCTTTTGTGATCCATAACAACTATTAAGACGATTTGTGTTGTAAATCACATGTAGAAAACCTTTGTCGACGCATTTCAAACCAACTAATGTGGCTCATCATCACGACAAGTTGAGGAGTCAAATCATGGCTGCTAATTGTTGGAAATAATACTGAGAGGGGGGGGGTGAATCCTTATTATCACATCATATAACTTTTTCATTTCCATATTCAGATTCATATATGCTACTTACACAACTTCTTATGATTCAGTTAGCTGATCCTTAATGAGTGAACTAGAACATTATCAACCATATTAACAGTAAACAGGTGCAGTAAAATAGAACGGATCATCACACATAAGCCACACACATGAACACCATGATATAAGGTGGAAACCCAATGTGGGAGAAAACCACCTGCTGCAAGTCATCTCAATCTTCTTCTTAATAAGAAAATCCTTTTACAATATTCATGTACTGGTGCAATCTTATACCAGTACGCAGGCTTCTACCTATAGAGAGCTACAACCCTCTCTCGTTCTCCTATCTCTCCTGGAAGGGAGCTACAACCCCCATAGTTCTTGTACTAGCTAAGATACTAGTACATAGGCACCGGCCTACAATCTTCTCTCCCCCAGGTATCACGTTTCATATATTTTCAGACTGGATACTCCTGAAGCACAACACATAATCTGAAAGGCCACGTTTCATCTAATTTTAATACTGGACCCATTAATATCATTGAAGCACATAATCAATCAATCTTCTGAATCACCCAAACACCAGATCAATACATATACAAGGATAATATATGTGTTAGCACCCAGATGTAGTCCATCAGATCACATAAATATGA
>APFE031580668.1:17708-32242 GCA_000404065.3 Pinus taeda
TCACAAAATAATCTAATTGAGTAATCAAATAAATTTATAACTTCTAAATAACTCTAATTAATAATTTTTCGAATTAAAAAATCATAATTATATTTATTTTTATGGGGCTAAAACAATGATCTCTTTGTTTTTTAAAAGTCTCATTTTACATTAAATTATAACTTCATATCATGATGCAATTTTATATAATAGTTAATATTCATTATTCAATGCGAACAATATGATATTTTTTTTTTTCAAAATTTGTTCATATCTCTTACCAAACATCCTTTTCAAAATTTCAAATATAATTATAATCCCTAAATATAAGTAACCATTTTCAAATTTTCATTATTAAATGCTAATGTTATATAGAACTCAAAAATACCTTTTAATATTATCTTTATCATTCAAAAATTTATTTTAAACATTTAAATATTTTAAAACGTTTATTTATATTTTTAAAATTATATATTTATTAAAATAAAATAAACATAATAATACTATACTTTTAAATTAAGAGATTATTCCCATATACTATATATAGAGAGATGAAATAGACAGACGAAATAGACATCTCAACATGCAATTAGTGATGATAAAAAATAAAGGTGAAAGATAAATTTAAAAAATAGAATAGATTGATATTTAACAAATATTAATAGAGTGAAGTTGAAAAAATCGCGCTATTTATATTTGCAATTAAATTGTATATATAGATTAATGTTCAATCATTTAAGGCATGTAAAATATATAGTTTTTTTTTTTTCCTTTTTGTTACACAATATGTTGTCACATTCCCAACTCTATACTTGTGCCATTGTTGTCACAAATGTGTAAACAACAAAAGCTGTGTAAACTCATTCACCATGAATTATATGCTTAACACATCCCTGAAGAAATGGAGAACTAATATCTTGAAGTAATTCTGGAAAAATTTGTGAAAAACCCTAATTTGCAAGACCAACGCTACTTTTAGAAGGAGGTGCTGGTAAACTTTTGCCTAACTAGTGACTAGCGCGACTTTTGATAGGAAAATCCACGTTGATCCTCTTTAGGCAGTTTCTCCAAAAATGGAGCAGAAGCTTATCTTACTAGAAGCCTCGAGAATG
The DNA here is from genome assembly GCA_000404065.3 of Pinus taeda. Taxonomy (NCBI): domain Eukaryota; kingdom Viridiplantae; phylum Streptophyta; class Pinopsida; order Pinales; family Pinaceae; genus Pinus; species Pinus taeda. Next base: position 18,800 of record APFE031580668.1, read on the forward strand.
ACGAGCTGGTAGTTGTTGGATGAAGATATGTTCGAGTACTCCCATTTAGATCCTTTGATCCTACCTTTAGGGTTCTTACCTTTGGGATAAGGACCTTCTCCCCCTTTGGTGTATCTCTAACATCCTCTCCATCACTATAAATTTGTTCTTCACTTTCCTCAATGGGTTAGGTATTTCTAGTTGCCATTCTTCTACTCGATTGTGCTTAGATGCTACCATTTTGGTGTGGGAAGAAAGGAGATCTTGTTGAGTTTGGCTTGGACTTGGAACCATCCTGAAGGAGGTCTTCAACATTAAGGCACCGGTTGTATGCTTCCCTCTTTGATTTAATCATTAATACAAAGCATGTTTTACTGCCCATAAGCTTGTCTATGATGGTTTTCTTAGTACAATACTCCTTGATCTATTGTATACCTTACATTAGAATGCATATTCTATGATCTCTCTTATTGTTGTGTTTTGATTTGTCTTGCAGGTATTTCGACGTAAGGAATAACGAGGAGCGAGCCTGGGAGCTAAGGGATCAAGATCATCATCAAAGGTCGAGCGCATAGGAGAGAGGTAGGTCATCTCTCTTTCTCATTTGTCATTCTGATTTAGGTTAGGGAAGTTTGCTTGTTTTGTAACGACTGTTACTAGATCTACACATTGGGCTAGAGGGATCACTTCTATATGTAGAAGGGATTGTCTAGTTAACAAATTGGTGACTCTGTTGGGGAAGACTACACCCTTTTCATCCTCCTTTCATTTTTTTCCTTTTTGTTAAGTTTGTCCAATCGTCGAAAGACCCTATCTTTAGAATGATTTTCAGTTTGTACTATGAATTTTTGGTGTCTTAGGGTATCAAGCCTAGAGTTTCTTTGTAACGCTTTCTTGTTTTTCCTAAAATTTCCTCTCTAAGTGTGTATTTTATCAGTTACAGTCGCATTGACAACACCTAGTTTTCCCTGTACAGTCGCATTGACAACACCTGTTTTTTCCTATACAATCATGCTGAAAACTTTGTCTTCCACTGTTTACCCAGGCTGAATACCAGCACGGATTTTGCTATGAAAAGTAGTGCTGCCAGCACAGGTTTTTCTATGAAAAGTAGCGATGATGACCCTGGAAGCACATGTTTTGCTATATAAAGTAGCGTTGGTCCTTGAATGTGAGAATTTTTAGGGTCTCTACTGAAAAGTCTAGTATGTCCTAGTCTCTGAGATCTCTTCTCTGCTTTATATGTATCTGTCTTTGTTTGTATGCTTCTAATTTCTTTGTGGAATGAAAAAGATTGTCTCTTGATTGAGATCTTTGTTTAATACTTGTGTGCTTGAGAATTATTGATTGTTCTATTAATTAAACAATTATTGCCCTTTTGCATTGATTGAAGGAATCAATTTTTCATTGAATTAGTTTTCATTTTGAGAAATTTACTTTTCGTTAAAATTGCATTAGATCACTTGCATCAAAAGTTATTTTTTGGAATTGATTATTGGAAATAGATCACATTTTTCAATAATTGAAAACTAAATTTTGCATTAGTTGCATTAAATCATTTAAAGCAAAGAAGAAAAGCATAATTCATATAAGTGCATGTTAGGAAAAGTGAAAATCATTTTTACTTTTTGGCATTGCATTTGGAAAGTGAAAGTGAAAGATCTAGTTAGGAAAGCTTTATTTGTTGCATTCTTCATTGTTGCATTGTTGTTTGAATCTCTTCCCTTACTAGGAGTTCAGGTGACATCGTTTTGAGCCTTAAAACTAAAACTTAATTGAAGATAAACTTAAAATTTACCTCAATTACCCTAAGGAGCATTTGGAACTTAACGCAAGCATTTATAGATCTAGGTTATAGACGTGTTCGGGGGTTGTTAAATGTAGGAGATGTTGTTATTTTCTATCATTGTATCCTGGGGGTGAAATCTCATTCCACATACAGAAGTGTATAGGACCGTTCTCTAGTATTTTTGGGTATATCAGAGGCACTCCACTCATGGTAAGTATATGGGAACACTCTCATCGAACGATTACGCATTAGACAACACTACTACGGACTGCACTCCCATGTACCATTGTGTATATATTGGGAGCCCCCTATAGGTTTTTATCCATCCATAGGTAACCAAGTCATCTATCTTGTAAACATGATACACCTAACACAACATTCGGGGAGATTGCCTGCCCGTACTTATTGATTCGCCATGAGGTATCATGTAGTTCAAGGATACTTGGTTAACCCTTTTGCCTAGTTTTACCCCTTTTTTATTGTTTTGTTAATTTCTAAAATAAATTAACTAACCACGGAAAAAAAATCCTTCATGTGGAAATGCTCAATAAATCTTAGGTTGAGATTAATGACAACAATTCTTGAGTCTACCAACCAAGGAAACTCCTCTGATGGGAATCCTGGTCCTTTTCCTTCTTTTGGAAATGTTGGTGCTCCCTATATGACAATGTTGTCTCTTCCTGGATTTACCATTGGTTTTCTAATTTGGTTATTTTCGATCCCTATGATTCCGAATGTCCAAATGGTTCCTCAAATAAGCTCTCCTCCACCTGAACCATATCAAACTTGATTTGATCTTAAAGTTGAGCCTTTGCCTTCTTTGCCCGTTCAGTATTCTTCCTCTTCTTCTTCTTCGTCTGGTGAAAACATGCAAGTTAGTAACCAAGTGGATGAGAAGAAGAATAAAAGGAAGATTAAGAAGAAGAAAAATAAGCAAGGTGGCAACCAAGAAATCAATACTATTGATGCAATTGATGTTGAGAAACCTTCCAATCAATCTCGTAAAGTGAAATTCCATTGCAATATTTATAAGGGGGACCACCTTCATCGAGAATGTTGTGGTATTCCCAAGATATTAGAAGTGTGGACCACAGGTTCACATCGACCTTTGTCATCAACCTCTAGAGATCATGTTGGTGATAAATCTTACCCTAGTGACAGTAAATCCCCTGGGAAAAAGGGAAGAGTCAAATTTCCCTATAGGATATGTGAAGGGAAACATCCTATTCACCTTTGTCCTTATATGGATGAAACCTCTAAAGTGTTGGATAACCTTACCACTTCTCAACCTCGTCTTCTAACTGGCTATTAGAATCTTTCCCTTGACCCTCCACTAGTTGATCAAGCGATTGATCATAACTCATCTCTAGTAAATCCCACTCTCTCTGAAAGTGAATCCCAGGAGTTTGTTCCCAACTAAACATTGGTTGAGAAAATGGTCGAATCGATTCCACCTTTAGTTGATCATCTAGAGAGTGAATTTTATACCGCTCAAGTTCTTCTTGTTTCTTCAGATTCCAGAGTATTAGGGGGTAATCCTACTTTTCCCACAATATAGGGGGGCTATCCTCCTATTCCAATGGTACAGGGAGGCGATCCTCCTATTCCCACGGTATAGGGAGGCGATCCTCCCATTCCTATAACACAAGAGGGAAATTCTCCCTTTCTAATGGCACCCTCTCCAAGTAGTTTAGGCACCCTCTTTGACTGAAGTCAACTGGTAGGATATCACCTTCCTTCTTACATGCCTTTTCAGATCATGGTACAGGCTTGTAATACACCCTTACCTGGCATAATCATAGATGAAGGTGCATCTGTTAGTGTTATGTCTTCAACTACTTGGCAAGATTTAGGTTCTCCGCAGCTTGTGCCCATTACCCAAAATCTGTTAGCTTTTAATAGAGGAACCAATCAACTGCAGGGATCCTTCCTAAGTTTCCTATTACTTTGGGAGGAAACATTGTGTACCTCGACATGATGGTTGTCCAAGGCCCTTTGGATTTTAATTTACTCCTTGGCCATGACTATGATTGTGTTATGGGAGCTCTTGTCTCTTCTCTCTTTCGTGTCATATGTTTCTTGCATGAAGGAAGAATTATGGCCATTGATCAACTTTCGTTTGTTGGTCCTAATATACCTCCCAATCAACCATCTTCCCTAAATGTTCCATCTATGTAAGTGGTATCACCCCTGCCACAGGTTAATTATGTGGCCACTTGTTCCGTGCCTATGTCTATTGATGATCTAGTCAGTGGTATAGTGCATCATGTACTAGGGGCATTGGAGCCTGATATTTCCATTATATCCCTTTGATGTGTATCCCTTCCAGGGAGTTGTTCTCCCATTTGATGAGAACCTCTTGGAAGCCATGTTCTCTTATAGTCCATAATCAAGGTCATGAGGATAGTTATTTTACCATGTCAACCTCGTTAATAAATGAAATAGGTTCCCACGAGGATATTTCTTTTACTATGTCAACCTCGTTAAAAAATGAAATAGGTTCCGATGATGATAGTTCTTTTACTATGTCAAACTCATTAAAAAATGAAATAGGTTCCCATGAGGATAGTTCTTTTACTATGTCAACCTCGTTTAAAAATGGAATAGGTCTCCATGAGCAAAGTTATTTTACTTGTGTCAAGCTCGTTTAAAAATGAAATAAGGTCTCATGATCATGGTTCTTTTCCTATGTCAAGCTAGTTGAAAAATGAAACAAATCCCCTTCCAATTAGAGTCTTTTATTAGATCTCATAAAATCCCAGTCAAATCACTTGATCTCGTAAGTGCAACTTCATTCCATCCACCTGTTAGTAGCCAGTAGTCTACTTAGGTGAATAAAATGAAGCTTGGAGGGCATGTACCTCGAATTGAGTCATTATGTTGGGGGCATGCAAACTCATCTCAAGCATAGTTTATCTTTGTTTCAAGCTTGTGTAAAAATGAAACCAAATCTAAGCATAGTTTTTTCTCATGTTTCAAGCTTGTGAAAAAATGAAACCATCTTCAAGTATACTCAAGCATAGTTTCCCATGTTTCAAGCTTGTGTAAAAATAAAACCATGCCCACTTTACCTCTCATGATTTCCATCTTTATCAACCTTTTTTGCTGGACGAGCCTTGGTATTTTTATTTCATCGTCACCATCTCTTTGGCCAATCATACACTTTCACTTGGTTGTTTTACCCTTGCCCAAGGAAAATTTGTGATGAGTGGTCTTATTAGCCAGCCTAATGACATTTACATGTTTTGAGTAGTTCCATCATCATCAAAACTAGTTGCTATCCTTTTATACCACTCATTCTTCTAGGAAGAGTCATCTTTCAACACTTTTCAAACTCCAAAAATATGAAAATATTGTCAAGGACTTGTCTTTTCAAACTCATAAAAATAAATGGAAATAGGTCTACTCAGTATAAGTTTAACCCTTTTCCAAACTAAGATAGAATAATGTACGAAAAAGGAATACCTTGGTCACACATGGCTAAGAGGTTCTTTTGAATATTGTTTTCTACCTTTTCGGGTTCAAGATCATATTTACGAAAAGGGACCTATGTAGTTTTCCTTTTCACCTCTTTTTTCAAACTCTCTAAACATGAAAAATATGTCGAGTTACCCCTCCACCGGACTCGTAAAAATTAAACAACACAGGACTTGTCACTATGAAGAGACCAAGTTACTCCTTCCTAGGGTTTGTTAAACTTACTATGATGGATTCATTCAAAGGACGAACTTATACGACAAGCATATGGTATCCTCTTTAAGCTTGTGATTAAAAATAAAGAGGTACTTGCTAGCGATAGTGGGGAAATGAAAGTAAACATGCCTTGTATTTTGTGTAAAGGAAACATGTCACTCTTGAACATGAAAATCATCTACATCTCGTGTCGGGTTTGGGATATCCTCTCTTCGCCACTTTCCTTCCTGGGTTTGGGAAATCCCTTTGCCTCTGATTCGATCATCCCTGTTGTCATCATGACCTTTGATTCCATTTTGAGTCAAGTGCGACTGAACTCCAGAGTCATGTTGCCGACATCTTCAAGAGAATTCCTATTTGCAAAAGTCAAACCTCTTATACATATGTGACCCACTCTGCAATAATCCTGAATCACTCCTATCATTTTGAGATATCCTATGTTTTGTATCAATGATGCGGGAAACATTATCACCCTCCTTCAACAAATCACTTCTTGTTGACTTCATATCATTATCCAGGAAGTTTATTTAGAAACATCCTTTCAGTACATTGGAGATTGCATGCCTCAATGGCAATTTCTTCGTATTTGATGACAACCTTACATCATTGGCCTTTGATCGAATGATTCAACAAGTGTTTGACTTTAGCTCACATATTCACACTTGTATATTTTATTGGTGTACCTTGAGGACCATTGGCATTATTGGTGGTTTCTCTCACGCCTCTTAATGATTTACATTATTGACCGGTAATTAGGAGGTTTCTACCACGTTCGACGTCAACACATATATTAACATGGTTAGATTCATACTTCGATCAGGATAGAGATGAAGACCCTGGATATCATCTATTAAAATCCAGGTTGTGAGGAGTTATTGAGTATTCATGATTGTATACATGATCCTTTTCATACAGATGGTTGCATCCATGTCATGGATCCATAGACATGTTCCTTTTCAAACTGATAGTTATGTCCATACGGTGGATTCATGTATTATATTTTGATGTCTATTCAGATGTATTATCAAGCATATGTATATAGTAGAGATGTCATATATTGTATCATGTTTGATTTTCAAGTCTCCTGATGGTGGTCTTCCAAGTTCCTTGCCTTAACTGATAAAGAACTTCAACCATCACTTCCTATTCTTCTTTCATGCTTTAGGGGGCATCTGTTACACAATGTTTTGTCATATTCCCAACTTTGTACCTAAAGTGTCATCCTTTGTGCCACTATCGTCACAAATGTCATAAATAGACAAATGTTGTGTATACTCATTCACCATGAATTATATGCTCAACACATCCCTAAAGAAATGGAGAACTAATGTCTTGAAGTAATTCTAGAGAAAATTGTGAAAAAACCTAATTTGCAAGACTAATCCTACTTTTAGTAGGAAAATCTATGTTGGTAACCTTTTGTCTAACTAGTGACTAGTGCTTGCAGCATGACTTTTGATAGGAAAATTCACAATGATCCTCTGCATGTAGTTTATCCGAAAATGGAGCAGAAGCTTCTCTTACTAGAAGCCTTGATAACAACAATCTAGTAGTTTTTGGATGAATATATGGTTGAGTACTCCCATTTAGAGCCTTTGATTCTACCTTTAAGGATCTTAGCTCTGGGATAAGGACCTTCTTCCCCCTTTGGTGGATCTCTAACCTCCTCTCCATCACTATAAATCCGTTCCTCACTTTGCTCAATGGGTTGGCCATTGCTGGTTGCCATTCTTTTGCTCGATTGTGCTTAGATGCTACCATTTTGGTGAGGGAGTAAAGGAGAGCCTGTTAAGTTTGGCTTGGACTTGGAACCATCATTAAGGAGGCCTTTAACATCAAGGAACCCCTCATTGATTTAATCATTAATGCAAAGCATGTTTTACTTCCCATAAGCCTGTCTATGATTGTTTACTTAGTACAATGCTCCTTGATCTTTTGTATAACTTATATTGGAATGCATATGATATGATCTTTCTTGTTGTTGTCTTTTGATCTCTATTGCAAGTATTTGGATGCAAGGAATAGCAAGCAGTGAGCCTGTGAGCTAAGGGATCAAATCATCATCAAAGGTTAAGTGTATAGGAGAGAGGTAAACCATCTCCCTTTTTCATTTGTCATTCTGATTTAGGTTAGGGAAGTTTTCTTGTTTTATCACGGTTATCACTAGACCCACATATTGGGCTAAAGGGATCGCTTCTATTTGTAGAAGGGATTGCCTGGATGACACTCTCTCCATATTCATCTCTATTCCCCTCCCTCTCTCTCTCCCCCTCTCTCCATGTATCCTCCATGTTTCTCTTTCTTCTCCCCCCCTTCTATTTCCCACTTCCATCTTTATCCCTATATCCTTCCCTCCCACCATCTCTCCCCCCTCTCTCTCTCCCCACATCAATCCCTATCTCTCTCTAGTTGTCTTTTCCCCTCTCTATGTCTTTCTTCCTCCCTCTCACTTCCCCATATAGCTCTATCTCTATCTTCCTCCCTCTCTCCTAGTCTCTCTCCCCCACACTCCCTCTCTCTCTCTATCATTATCTTCACCCTCTCCATCCCACTCTCCCCCTCTTCAATTCTCTCTCTATCTCCCTCTCTCTCCATTTCCACTAACTACCTCTATATCTCTCTCTCATTCTCTCCCCTCCTCCCTTACCCTTAATTTATTTATTTATCCATCCTTCCCTACATCTCTCATTCTCTCTCTCCCCCTTCACTCCCTTTATCTCTATCTATCCCATTTTGTCCCCTCTTACCTCCCCCTTCCTTTATTTCTCTATGCCTCCCTCCTTTCATCCCTCTTCCCCCAATTTACAACAACTACCTTCACATCTCTTTTTTTCTCTCTCTTTTCTCTCCATCTCTCTCTTTATATTGTTGCCTTTATCCTTCTCTATCTATATTTCTCTTTCTCTCTCTCCCTCACTCTCTCTGCCTCCCTCAGTCCCCCCCTAAATCCCATTTCATCTCTCTGTCTCTCACTCTTCCTTTCTCTCCCCCCTCCTCTCTCTGCACCCATAAATCTCTCTATCACACACTATCTCTATTTCCTCCCTCTCCCCTCTTAGTATCTCCTTCATAACAACCCCCGTCAAACTTTGTCTCTTTCTTCCTCCCTATGTCTCCAACAACTATTTCTCTCCTTCTCTCTTCTCAACCCTCTTTCAACATCTCTCTCATTTTTCAAATCCCACTCACTCTCTTTCTCCCCCCTCTTTTTCCCTCACACAACAAATCATTATTCTCCACCCTCCCCCTCCCCCAACACCACCCCCCGCCCCCCTCTCTCTCTTTATCTCCCTTGGGCACCTTTATCCCTCCCTCTCTCCCCATCCTATTCCCCTCCCCCCAACCCCACTTCAATTATTTCCCATGTTTAAAAGTTTGTATTTACAGGAATGCACACACATTCCTACTATTATGAATGCACATGCATTTTTAGTGCTAGGAACAACACATTTTTACTGCTAGAAATAAGCATAAATATTTAGTTTTATGAACACACACAATCTCTTAAATTTATTTTTTTCTTGGTAGGAAGCTTACATAGATGATGAGTTTTTTGCTTTAGATATAGGTTTAGGATCACAAACACAGTGATCTAGGCTACAAAAACATGAAAAATTTTAAATTTTGAACACACACATTTCATGTTATTCTCCTAAAACCTAGATAAATACATTGTCCATGAAACATACACAATTAGAGTGGATTGTGTAGTCTCTGAATATATAAGTAAGACCTAGAATATAAAAAGAATGATTGTTTGATAATGTCAAGACCCTTTTAGGTTGCACTAAGAGAAGGCCTCGTCATTTCAAGTATATAACTCTACAAATTTTTGTACCAAGATTCCATGATGATTTAGGTACTCAATGGTTGCACTAAATGAAACATGTGCATTGTAAATTGCCTAAAAAAAAGATATCAATGATAGGGAAACTCAAAATTCACATAATTAGACACAATTGCTATAAATAAAAATTATATATTCAGAAATTCAATTCATTTGTCTAAATTTCGTCATTTTACACAATTTTCAAATTCATTGATTAATTACCTCTAATCATTACTCCATGTTAACAAATTGATTGTTGTTTTTCCGAATTTTGCATTGCCACTAAAATATCATGAGATACCATTACACCATCCACCTACAAAAAATAATTCTAATGGAGAAATTAAATATTTTTTATTCTAATAACTCTTTCAATAATTAATCTATAAAAGCCCAGATATGAAAAAAAAGAAAAAACATACAGATTTTTTTCTTATACATTTGTAATTAATTTTATTTTACTCATTTTAAATTGCTAAACATAACTTTGATAATAAAAATTTATTGAAAATAAAAACATGTACAATCTTTTTATACATTTATAATTATATTTATTTTTTTATAATAATTTTTTCCACTTATTTTGAATCACTAAACATAACTTCTTACTAAATTTAAGGCTCTTCTCCTTAATGAATACTCTTTTATGGCTAATCAATGATCTTATTGTTTTTTAAACTTCTTACTAAATTTAAGGTTCTTCTCCTTAATGAATACTCTTTTATGGCTAATCAATGATCTTATTGTTTTTTAAAAATCTCATTTTAAATCAAATTCTAACTTCATATTGTCATATAATTTCATGCCAAATATATAAAATTATATAGGTAATATTTATTATCCAACGTTAACACTGCGTTGACACTTTTTTCGCTTTGAAAATATAAATTTTTATCTCCATAGGTAAACTTGTTCAATAATGAAAAGGAGAACTATAAATTCCAAGTCCAATTCTAATCGTTCAAGGCGAAAGCTTTCAACTTTTCATCATTGAATATGGTTTTTCAACTTTTTCATCATTGAAAATGGATATTATATCAATAAGAAAATATCTCTTACTATTATCTTATTATCTTTGTTATTCAAAAAATTATTTAGAACATTAAAATACTTTGAAAATTATATTTATATTTTTTCAATAATGATGTTATATTATCTATGTATGTTATTATTATTATTATTATTTATTTAATAATAATGAGCATTTATTATATTAATTTCGTGTTTAGTTGCGGTAAAATATATGGGAAAGTTACCATTCGAATTTAGTTATGGGCTTCATTTTTGTCATTTCTAGACCAATTAGTTAAGCCCAATTGCTTGTGATCACTACAAAAAGACACAACTAATACAATACTCTTATTTAACTTACTAGTATATATCTGACAAAATTGAGACAACAAGATTACACAGAAAAAACCAGTCATTACAAATTGAAGCTAAGCATTAGGATCATCTAGGCGATTTAAATCTATGCCCAAATTCTAAAATTCAAAAGGGTTGCTTTATTCTTTCAGAAGGGATCCCGACATTAACACTTGGAGTTGAAGGTCTTCAATCATGGTGCACAACATTCCAACCTCGTCCTCAAGCTTAACAACTTGCATACTTCTAGCATCAATAGTCTTTAAATTTTCATAAGCCACCACCCTTTATCGATACAATAAGTTCTTAATGTCTGAAAGCTTCGATTTGATCTCTATGAGCCCCTGTGCACACTGCACACAAACAACTAGAGTTGGGGAGGATAAAAAAAATTGTTGGCGACCCATTGTTTGGTGTGATGCCTCCTTCTCCATCACCCAACTGAAACATGGATGTCTACTACCCTAGGATCCTGAAGCCATCTCCTCAGAGTGCCATGAAATTATGGAACATGACTGAAAGGAAGTGCACCGGTGAGTCTCTTCCTGAGTTAGCCCCCACTGAGCACACTAGGGCAAGCTGGAGCATTGACCAAAAGGGAGGACGCAGACCCAGTCCTAGAGAAAGAGTGCAGTCCCACAACCCATAGAGGCTTCTGAATTATTCTCACTAGGCAAATAGAATCCAATTCAACCCAGATTGTATATCACAAGCAGAATGGGAGGTTTTAGAGAACTCATCTACAATTTATAATAGTGGCCCTGCAGATACAAGCCTGAGCCACCATGATCCTAATAAAGAATCATCATTTCTTTGAGTGGAGAGAGAGTGACAATTATTTGCAGATGGGATCTCGAGCAGTTAGGTTGTCTAGTTTGGGCCATGAGAAGTAAATGCAACACACAGGGATAAAGGGCTCACATGGATATCAACTTCACATTCCTGTAAAAAACCTTGAACCTTGAAACTGACATGAAGACTCCCGTGTTTAATTGCTGAGAATCGGCCCAAAGGGCATCACATGGAGGGGATTATGAAGGTCATACGACAAGAGAGTGGGGAGGTGTGACATCACGCCGACGAGCGAAGAAGTACAGAGAGATCTCATGCTACTAATAGTTGAGGAGTGATAGGGAGTGACAGGATTGACATGCATATTCCATGTGTGCCAAGGATAAGGAGGTGAATGTGAGGGGCACATGGAGGAGCAAAACATGGGGAATGGTTAGGGAATAGGGTGAAGACTAGAGACTTCATTTATTTCCAAAGTTCCTTCAAGTAGTCTACATGTTTTTTTTTTTTTAATTAGGTCTGCCTCTGAATTGAGGTTTTAGAGTATGTGTCAGGCTTGTGATCTTTCAAAGGAAGAAGAAATATTTGAACATGAAGGAGAGTTTGGCTTAGGTGATTATGTTGTGCAAAGGAAGAATTTCTTGTCTAATAATCAGATAGGAGTCACCTCGAATTGTGATTTTTTTAACTTCCATCTTCTTATCTAGAAGGACTCCTCTATACAAGCTATAAACTTCTGCTTGATTATTGGTCTTGATGCCAAGTCCCCATGGATACTTATCCATTATTATTCCATTGGGATTAAAGAGAATCCCTCCCCCTCTTGCCACCCCTATTACTACTTCTAAATTAATAATCATCCAATCTTCTAATTCTTGTGGATGAGTCTTGGTAACTCTTTACATATTTATTTTCTAAATTGATTTTTTTTAATCTTTATAATAATATTTTTCTCAGTTTTTTATTATTAATTTATTGTTCAAATTTCTTTTAGAACTTTTGAAGTTTTTATCTTCAATTTTCATAATATATTATTCTAGTGGATATGGAATCGAAGATAGTAGAACCCTTGATCAAGGACAACACACAACAATATCAGAATATTTCTATAGACCACTTGAGCTAAACCTTGGGCCTTCATATATAATTTAAAATAAGAAATCATTTTTTTTCTTTTAAGGGTGGTTCATGGACACTAGGTGTCCACTACATCCACAATAAAATCTAGGCAGATCAACCTAAAGGGATCTACTGGATGGCCAAACAAGTAGGGCCTAACCCCAAGGGTGTTGAGGATATTTGACCCTGTGACCTCCTAATTGGAAAGGTACTTAGCAACGGGAACTCGACCATCTGAGCTAATCCATGGGGCTTTAAAATAAGAACTCAATGTACATGCTTCTTCATTATTCAAAGAAAATTCTTTTAGCCCACTAAAATTATTTTAGAACATTTTGATTTGAAATTGTTTTATCGCCACATAAGATTCACATAACCATTTCAAACATACATTTTCTAGTCCTTATGTTCATTTGTTTTTTGTTGAAAATATGTAAAACTATATGTCTCTATTAGCTAGTGTTCATATAGGTTTAACTATTTTATTTTTGTAATTTAATATTTTGTCATAGAAAATCACTGTTAACCATAGTGTAGCAAACAAGTACAATACCCAACTAAATTGTTGATATAAACTATAGAAAATAAAGAGATTGTAGATGAAGTGGCTAAAGAGTTTCCTCTTTCCCTCTCCCTCAGTTTCTCTCACTCTCTCCCTTGCTCTCTCACTATATCCTTCCCTCTCTCCCCTATAAATACCTCTCCCTTTCTCTCCCTTTCCCTTTCTCTCTCTATCTCTCTCTTCTTCCATCTCTATTCCCACATCAAGTGTATATCTTTCTCCCTCCTCTCCTTTGGCTCCTTATCTCACTTACCCAATTGCTATGTGTGTGTCTCTTTCTGCTTCTCTCTCTCTCTCTCTCTCTCTCTCTCTCTC
>APFE031580668.1:40671-62247 GCA_000404065.3 Pinus taeda
CTTGGAAGAGAAAAGCTTGAAAGATTCAGAACGATGCTTGGACTCACCAACATCCCTTCAGATTAAGGGGGGGAATGTTGACACGTAATCCTCAGCGATTGGGAGAATTTGAATGTGAACAGTCATCAAGAAGATGAACTGAGCAGTCACATTCATGTATATAACAAATAGCTACCTAATGGAATAAACTTATCAGTTTTTTTTGAGTTACTCCTGGCCTGACAGGGTTAACTAATATAGGTTATTCATTCTTATTCTTATTATTACAGGAAAATAAAAATTTTTATTCATTCTTATTTTTATTCCCAACGAAAAAGAAAATGAAAAAAATGAAAAAAAAATAGAAATTGCTTGCAATGACCATCTAAGGAAGAGAAAATTAGAAAAATTAGAAAAAAAAGCTAGAAATTGCTTATAATGATCGTCCAATGAAGCACTGTAAAGATCTTCAACAAGGCCAACATAACTCTCAACTTTATGTAGCCAAGACAAGGATTGACAAAAGGTGTACATCTACACCGACAACTCCATCAGCGCCAACAACACTAGCAACCTCAACAACACCAACAAGACCTCCAGCAACACTCGCAACCTCAACAACACCAATAATAACAACAATTGCAACAAGTTACATCAACAACACCAACAACAATGTGATAGTATATGATCATGCAACTCATGGCTTCTTATTGATAGTTTTATTTCAAACCTAGCTTACATTTGTATAAATGAAGTTCTCATTATGAATGCAATCAAGTTTTCCATTATAGAGTTTACTTACTGGCGTATTAAACACGTGTCTACAGTGGTATCAAAGCACCAATAAATTTATAAACTCCATGATAGTATATAGTAATCATGACATGACTTTGTTGTTGATGACAATTTTATTTCAAACCTAGTGTACATTTGGATAAATAAAGTTCTCATTATGAATGCAACCAAGTTTTCCATTATGGAGTTTACTCACGGGCTTATTATGAGCACGTCTACAATGGTATCAAAGCACCAATAAATTTATAAACTCCATGATTATTTTTGTTGAGGAGGCATCGTTTGAATTTTGTGGAAGAAGGTTGTTGGCTATCCAATTGTAGTCTAAGGGTGAATAAGTTTTCACCTAACATTGATTACCATTATTTATTATTATGCATCATGTGAAAATGACTCTCTTGGACAATACATTCTCGTGATTATATATGCTTTCATGGAAAATTTTGGGGGTTAATATTCGTAGGTGGGCTAATTTTCCATGGTTTTTCCACAAGAAAAAATCGCCAATTTCTATTTTTTATAAAAATGACTAGCCTAATTTTTACAATATAAAATTATTTTACTTTACAAATCACCAACTTTATATAGAGGTGATATATAAAACCATTGTAAATTTGAATAATTGTATAAATATATCAATAAACATTTTATAGTTTGCGTATTAGGGACTAGTGATATTCGCCAATATTTTTAAACTTTAAGATAATTTTCCATCCTTAAAATTTTCTCTGAGAAATATGTTTTTCCGAAGCCTCGACCACGTAATACCATCTTATTTCGGGATCGTTTTGAATTTTTATTTTTTTATTTTTTTTATGGAGTAGATTAGCACATGTTAATATTCCATGATTACCTTTTAATGGATAACACTGGTCGGAGTGAGACACCATTTCTCGAATGGACAACACTGGTCAGAGTGAGACACCATTTCTTGAATGGACAACACTGGTCGAAGAGATGTTTTTCTGAAGCATAATTCTCACTGTGTTTTGATATAGTTTCATTGGCTAAAACATCGAAACATGAGCATCAAAATTGACAAAATTCAAACAGGTGTCCTCTGCTATGCACCTTGAATTAAAAAGTGATTTCAAAGATTCACTTTATATCGATTTTTTTCATGCAAACGTAGAGAGTTACACTTTCACATAACACCAAAATCCAGAACAGGGGCCAATGTTGTCAAATTCACTGTTCCATTAAGGTTTTAAATATTTATACGATGGCACAAGTGCAAAATATTTTAAGTTGACTAATTCTTTTTTTTTTGTATTGAATGTTGTTGCAATAGGAAAAGTAAAAGCATTTACACATGAAACTAATGATTGCTAAATTGGATTCAAATGGTGTATTTCTTTTGATGAAATGGCATATTGGTTGACATATTTCTCTGGATGAAATGAGCGTTGCGGTGTTTGTTGGTTGTAGAATGTCGTGTAAAGGATTTACTAATATGGAAAATTGGTTTATTT
Source organism: Pinus taeda (assembly GCA_000404065.3). Lineage (NCBI taxonomy): Eukaryota > Viridiplantae > Streptophyta > Pinopsida > Pinales > Pinaceae > Pinus > Pinus taeda. The sequence continues at coordinate 42,918 of APFE031580668.1, forward strand.
TTTATTAAAAGAACGTAATCTATTATGTGTTATTAGAAGATAACAGAGATATGTTTTTGGTGGGGATGTTATTTATTGAATTTATTTTTTTGCTCCCAAATATATTTGCAAAAATGGATTCTTTGATTTCATTAGTTCGTGTAATTCTGAGTAGAAAGGAAAATTATTAGGAGTGGCACAAAAAAAAAAAATACACTTGTTTTTAATGATATGTGGCAAGGAATTTGTGAAGGAAAAGGAGGTATGCACCAAAGTAGTTTGAACAGGAAAAACAACTAGCAATTTGGAAGTAAAGATAAAAGGAGGTAATGCACCAAAGCAGCTTGAAGAGGAAAACTTAACTAGTGATTTGGAAGTATGGATAAAAAGGCTTATGAGTTGATTTATGCTTCAATGAAAGAGGAAGTAAGCAGAAATGTTATTTATTGTGATACAACATTTGAAGCATTACAAAAATTGAAGGAAATTTATGATTCTCATTCAGAACTTGAAATTATTTTTATGTTATTGAGATTGTTTGATTTGGAGATGAATAATGATCCTTTGAAAATTGCCTCTAAAATAAAAGTTATTTTTCATGACATAAAAGCCACTGGTGTTGAAGTAGATTTTCAACTTAATACTTCTATTAAATGTCTCCACCTTGTCTATTCACAGTACTTGGAATCTCTCCAAGCTAGTGGACAATAAAAATTAGTGAGGTAAATTGTTGAAAGAGAAAAGACCTTTGGAAAGAAAGGGTCTTCACCAAATTTTAAATAGAAACCTTGTGCCTTGCACGAAAAGGCCAAAAGTCGCATGACAAATCTTCTATAGGTGGTAAAAGTACTAGAGGTCGTGGTAGAATCAGTTTTAGAGGCAGGGGGGGCAATAATAATAAAGGGGATAAGTAGCAAGGTGACAAACAACAACATAATTTAAAAAAGAAAAAAGAAAAAATTCAAATGTTATAGATGTGGAAGAGTAGGTCATACTTCCATTAATTGCAGAACTCATTGGGATAAGATCAATGAAAGGGGAGAACAGTTTAGTGTGAAGAAAGAACAACCACCACCAGATAAAGAAAAATCATCTAAAGCTGCTTGTTATATTGCTGCTCATTGAAATTTTAACATTAATGATGTTTTTAGTACTACATTTTCTTCATGGCAAGACAATTGGATTTCAGATTCAAGAGCTACATGTCATATGGCTTTTAGAAGAGATTTTTTTGAAACATACAGTGACCAAGTTGATGGAGTAGTATATTTTGCTGACAAATCTCAAATTAAACCTTTAGAAATTAGATCCATTACTTTAAAGATAACAAAACTTGCAGATTGTGTTATACAGGATGTCCTTTATATTCCACAATTTTAAAGAAATTTAATGTCTCTTATACATATTCGATAGAAATGACACTCCATACATATCTTCGATGACATTATTGAGATACGTAGAGAATCTGATCACGCATTCATTATGATCAATGTTGAAAAAGATACACTTTTAAAACTAAATGACACATCATCTAATATAAATTATCATGATAATAATTCTCTTTTAGAACAACAAAGTGATCCTCTATCTTCCAATTTATTATGGCATGCTAGTTTTGGTTACATTAACTATGATAGTATCAGAATTATGAGACAACAAGGTATAAAAGGATTTCCTACAATGCCAAGAAATTTTACACCATGTGATGCTTGTACTTTGGGGAAACATTCTAAGTAACCTTTTCATAGTTCTTCTTCTAGAGCTTCAAGAAAATCAGATCTCACAGATTCAAATTTTTGTGGATTGATGCCTATTGCAATTGCAAATGGTGATAAATATATGCTGACATTTATTGATGATTATTCAAGAATGTGTTCGATGTATTTGTTGAAAGATAAGTCACAAGTATTTGGAAATTTTAAAACTTTTCATTCGATGATCAAAAATGAAACTCAACTACAATACCTTATAACCCACAATAGAACGATGTTGCAAAACATATGAATAGGACATTTCTTAATATGGTTAGATCCACGACATTTTAAAAAAATGTAAAGTTGATGCTTTGGGGAGAAGTAGTTCTTTGTACAACTTATATTAGAAATTGTTTTCCTTCTTCAGTTATCAATAATAAAACTCCTTGTGAACTTTGGTACAATAAAATTCCTAATGTTCAACATTTCAAAGTTTTTGGATCTACATGTTATACTTTAATTCCTATGCAGCATAGAAAGAAATTAGGTGTTAGAAGTAAAAAATTCATACTTTTGGGATATTATAATACTTCAAAATCTTACAAGTTATATGATAAAGAAAATAAGAAGTTCATTCTTTCCAGAGATGTTATTTTTCTTGAATGTGATAAAGATGATTCTAATGTTGATAGACAACTGACTCATTTGGAGAAATTTGCATCCAAAGAGTTTTATTTTGATTCTGATAATGATGTTCCACATATTGAAGGGGGGTTTCTCATTTTGGATTACTCTGTGTTTTTTCCATCTTTGACTCATGAGAATGTTTCCGCTAAAGAAAATTTGGAGGATAGTGTTGTTTTTGCAAGGTCATAAAGTGTTCCTGAAGAACATGTACTTCAGGATGAGCAACCATCAAAGCCACTTTAACAACCTTTAAGAAGATCCACCTGTGTTCAGAAATTTCCAAGCAAGTCTAGTGATTTTGAAATATGAATTTATTCTAAAGGTGATGCTACTTCAAGTTCAAGTAATGTTTCTCATGATTATGAGTTTAATTTTTCTACAATTAATGAACCCAATCCTTTTGAAGAAGTTTCTAATTGTGATGAATGGAAGGATGTGATGAAAAACGAGTATGATGCCCTCATTAAAAATGGAACATGGAGGTTAGTGGATCCTCCTGCTAACATCAAACATATTGGTTGTAAATGGGTATATAAGATCAAGTATAAGGCATATGGTTCACTTGATAAATGCAAGGTAAGACTTGTAGCAAAAGGCTACATTCAGAAGGACGATGTTCATTACATAGAGACATTTTCTCCTACAGAGAAATGGGGCATAATTAGAAATTTTATTTATTTTTATTTTTAATTAATTAATTTTATTTAGTTTTTTTTTTTTTTTATTTTTTTACAGCTCAAAAAGGGTGGAAGATACATCATATGGATGTAAAAACAATGTTTTTGAATGGTGATTTGAAGGAAGATATTTATATGTTTCAACCAGAAGGTTTTTCTATCAAAGGAAAAGGGCATAAAGTATGTAAATTGATGAAAGCTTTGTATGGACTGAAACAAGCATCCTGTGCATGGTATTAAAAACTAACTGAACACCTTCTCAAGTTGAATTATAATTTATTTGATCTGGATGATGCAACTCCTTTTATTAAGAAGGTTGGTGAGTCGGTTGTATATTTGGTTGTCTATGTAGATGATTTGATGATTACATGAAATGATGACTATATAGTGTCCATTAAAAGAGAATTACTGAAATTTTTTGACATGGCAGGTTTGGGTTTATTGCATTATTATTTAGGGATTGAATTTGATTAGAAACCTAAACGCGTTTTCATTTCTCAGAATAAGTATATTGAACAACTATTGAATAGTTTTTGAATTTCAGATTGTAACCCTGTTTCTACTCCAATGGAGCAAAATTTTAATCTTACTTCCATTGAAGGAAGTACACTTGAAGATCCAACTAAGTATAGGAAACTTGTTGGAAGCTTGAATTTTATAACTACTACTTGTCTTGACATAACTTTTGTTGTAGGGATACTTTCCGGGTTCATGCATAAGCCCTGTGAAGATCATTGGATTGCAACAAAAAGATTATTCAATATTTAAAAGGAATTCAAACATATGGCATAAAATATTCCAAAGTTGTGGATTTCCATATTATTGGTTATTTAGATTTACATTTTGATGGAGTAAGGAGAATGGGGTCTTTATTTCTGGTTATTTGATGAATCTTGGATCAACAACTATCAGTTGGAGATCAAAAAGAAATCTATTCCTTCTAATTCTTTCAGTGAAGCCAAATATGTTGCAATAGCTCAAGTTATAAAATAAATCACTTGTCTTCAAAAAATACTTGAAAATTTGCAGGAGAAACAAAAGGCTTCAACTCCTCTATTTGTTAATTTTTTTGCAATTCAATTGGCCAAGAATCCCAAGTTTCATGATCGAAGCAAACACATTGATACAAAATATCATTTGATTCGACATTGCATTGAGGCCAAAGTCATCATCTGACACATTGTCCTACTTTAGAGAAAATCACGAATATATTTACCAAAGCATTGGGATATGAAAAGTTTGAAAAGTTCAGAATGTTACTTGGCATGTTAGATGTCCCTTGGATTAAGGGGGGAATGTTAACTAATCCTTTAGGATTATATTTGTAAAATATTAATTGGTTTTTAGTTTTTATTTTTTCGTTAATAAGTTATCGAGATAATTTTATATCGAACCTACCTTACATTTGTATAAATGAAATTCTTATCATGAATGCAATCAAGTTTTCCATTATGGAGTTTACTCACGTGCCTGTCTACAACAATGAGTTTTGTGAGACACTATAACCATTAGACAACAATTGGGATTGTTGATTGGATGTTGACATTCCCAACAACAATTCTTGAAACAATAATAGTTCAACTTTATTTTTATAAGTTGTCTCAAAACGCATAAGACAAATCAATTGTTTTTTTCTCATTGTTTGATAACATGAACCCGTCTAAATTTTATGTATTTTAAGTCGAATTACTAGTGCTATTATTGATGGATGGTCATGCATGTATATATATGGGAGGTTGGTGGTTTGAATCTTGGATAAGTTACTAGTACTGGAGTAAAATTCCCTTTTAGTTTTTGCAAGAAAGCTTTATAGTTAAAACACGATAGAGTTTGCAAGGCATGGAGAAGATTTGTGGTAAAAGTATAGTGAAATCCTTTGGGATTCACTTCACATCATGATTCTAAGTTGGTTTGTTCGTTCGCATGAAAAAAACTCAAAAATAATTTCATCGAAGTCCTTTGTATATACGACTTATGCGCCGATGCATCTGCCATTGATTCATTTATGCAGTTTACTTACATTATACTCACGCCAAGTAGTTTCCATTGAGGTCAATAAATTTGAATGAATGGATATGGAAAAATGTTATTGGGCCAATAATTATAATATATTATATATATATATATATATATATATATATATATATATATATTATTATATTATTATATATATATATTATATTGGAAAATATTTTTCCATATTCGTACTTAAATTGTATATATTATTTTATTTATCCTAAACAAATAGCTTATGTGATATTGAAAATTAATTCTATATGATTTTCATTATGATAAATTTAACTAGCAATTGCACCTAAGAGGTGCAAAGGAATGCCGATAAGAGAAGTGGGGGATATGGAAGGCAATAATCAAATGAAATATATGGATAATGAAATATAATTGAAATTTGAATTTTTATATATCTTCTAAAGAATGTAACATGAGGTTAAATTTAAGAATAACGTTACACTAAAAGAAATGCCCTAGAACAATGGCAATCTTTGCAGGCACAAGGTACATAGAAGAGGATTTCAATTTCTTTGAGGTTTTTTAAAGGCGTGAGATAATTTTTGAAACTATGAGGTATCTATGAGCTAAAGATATCATTGGCATTTGGGAGAAGAAACTTATATTACTAAGATGTTGTGAAGATGAGCGAAAATTGGATTAAAGATAGAATTGTTGTATTGATGAATGTTGTAAAAGTACTTGTGAAAAGTTTTTTGGATGAATATGTCATTTATAAGTAATAGTCCTTTGAAAAGGGATTGAAATATTGGTTGAGATGGCTCATTTTAAATCCGCATATGATTCATCATCTTTAAGAAGTAAGAAATGAGGCACTCACTCAATTAAAGTGATCTGAAAGGGTAGATCGCTTCTTCCTTTTGTTGATAATATTTCTTATTCCGAGTTATACAATTTAGAGAAACGAAGATTAAATATATAAAGTAATATCTGAATTACAAAAAAAAAAAAAAAAAAAAAAAAAAAAAAAAAAAAAACCTTGAATACAAGTATATTAATGCTCGATAAAAATGTAGAAATTATAGATTTTCTGCATCTTCTTATAAAGTACACAAATATGAATTTGTTGAACATTGAATGCTCAATTTCCCCTCACTCACCAAATAAAGTGTAATCCTATTCAAAAAAAGAGCTACATGCAACAAATTTCCCTGGGGTTTGCCAAAAAAACATCCAAAATGTCTAAAAGATAATCTATGACCGTTGAAATGAAAAAACATGACATTTAAATGTTATGCCAACCTCTCTTGACAAATAAGTGGGGTTTTAGATAGCCTTAGAAGTAATTTTGAGGAACCTCTTGGCTTCCTTGTTGTACAACTTCTTTTTCGACATGAGATACCTAATCATAACTCTGCATTCATATTATTTTATTTTATTATAATCTAAATTTTAGCTTTTGCCTTTTTTAAATATGCTTTTTTTAACTTAAAGTAAATGCACATTTTCTAACATGTACCCAATCCACTTATACCAACTCCCATATTCCCAGTTAAAAATGTCAGACAAGAAAATATATATTTTATTATTATGTGTACCTAATATATATATTTTAATTGGTTATAAGTATTTTATTATTTAAATATGGAATATAAATCTGTATCGTGTGTATAAAAGATTTAAAATAATTGTGAAAATAAATGTTAATGCTTTAAAAAAAAATCCATTATATTTAAATTACACACTTCCTTAAGTAAATAGAATGTAGAATAAATCTCAAAATATATTGAGATCTATAATAACTCTACAACCTAGATTAATAGACAATAAACCTTAACAAAAAATTGAAACATATAGTTGAAAACTAATATAACTAAAATTAATACAAATCCAAATAAAAGAAATTATAATAAAACATAAATAACCCTAATAAAATAATAGTAATAATACATAAAACAAAAATAATAAAATTAAAATAAAAATAAATAAATTTGTAATAAATATAATTATAACAATTAATATTTAATTAATAAAAGCAGTATAACAAATATAACAATTACAATTAAAATTAAATTAATAACTAATAATGAACCTTAACCAATAACCAACATTTAATTAAATAAAAATGGATATTGAAATAAAATTAATTAAAAATCAATCAATAATATAAACTAACATTAATCAAAATGGATAACCATTGAAAATTAAAAAAAAAATTAATAAATAAATAAATAAAAAATAAATAAATAAAAATTATTATTATAAAATTTATTAAAAATTAATACAAACATAATTAATATAACCCTAATGAAACTAATATGACAGTAACCCTAATTAAGATAATAATAGTTATATAATGAATTTAAAATCCCTATATGTCACAAAATGTAATTAAATTAGCATAATATAATAAAACTATTAAAATTATAATTAGAACATAATAGAATAAATTAAAAATTTTAAATTTTAAATTCTAATATCTGTCGGCTAAGCATCTCATCTCTATTTATTTAGAAAAATGAGAGCAATCTTTCTATAATATTTCACATTCTGAAGATGAACCACCGTTGCTGGTTCGAAACCTCGATCAGAAAGAAACCTAATGCGATGTATCTGGAAGATCTACATATTAAAAAATACATTATTAATTGTACATATTCTTGCTTGTCCTAAATATTTTCATATAAAAAGTAAGTAAATAAATCCTATTTTTCAAATAAAATAATTTAAGTACATATTTTTGGCTCCATCACTAGATTCCAAATGTGATATGTTCTTTTCAGTAACATTAAGTCTATTGGGACAATGGTTAATTAGACTCAAGGAGTGGAGTTTTCATTCCACCATGGTCTTTCTTGTCGTTAAAAACAAAACAAAACAAAAACCAACGAAATCCACTTAATTTTTTTTTCAAATGTAAGTTTTTTTATCTTATTGAAAATGACACCTTATTCTTTGAGTCTCGTACTCTAATCAAATTAAGAAAATATTATATGCTATGCTATTATAACACGAAACTCATAGTTTCCCATAATATTTATCAAATTAAAAAACAACAAAACAATCTGTAAATGTTCTTAAACCTTTTTTCTTGTAATTTATGATTATCATTTGATTTTTATAAATAAATTATTAATTATATATTATGTTCCATTTCATATTTTTTTTGGAATATCAACCTTTAATTATTGACATAAATGGTTATGATTATGAACTTACATATTTGTTAATTATAATTTTTTAAATAGTAATTAAATATATTTAATAATTGATTGAATATATTTTTTTACAGATACTAAAACAAATATAAATAATTTAATAAAATATCAAGTTATTTATCAATGGATGTGAGTACTAGAAATAGATTCCTAGTAATTTATTGGGCTTAATTATGTGAATGTTGAATTTTTAGCACTTTTCCATTCGATGTTACATCCTCCAAATAAGATTTATTATCCAAATAAAATTTATTAATAAATTTGAATTTATAACGTTAACTTTACATCCTTCTGCAAGGTTCGTTCCCCACCCATAGTGTTTTTACTAGTGTCGTGGGTAGAAATTTCTCACCAAATGAATAAGGAATTTCCAGAAGTGATGAGTGAGTAATTGCTAGAAGTGACCTTCACAAAACGTTCCCAGGGACATAATAATTATTTTGATAGAAATTGAAAAACATAATATATAAAATATACAAAAATATCAATATTTTATAATTTTATCTCATTAACATGCAATAAAATAATCAATAAATTTGAATTTATAACGTTAATCTTTCATCCTCCCTCAAGTTTCATTACACATCCTTTTCCCACCATAAGTGTTTCTACTAGTGTCATGGGAAAGTACTTGTGAAAATTCTTAAAAAATGAATAAGTACGCCGACAATCTCGAGTAGTTGAAGAATCGTATTGGATCAACAAGCAAGAATAGGATCTTCAGAGTCTACTGCTATCAGAGTTTGACAATATTGGTAACTTTTGAAGCAAACCCCCAACTGGAATCCTCCCTGACAGGGAATTATGTGACACACTCAGTGGCAGGAGGAATGTGAGGTTCAAAATATAGGCAAAGAGTGAACCACAATATAAGAATATCTACTCGAGTCAACCACAAACTCAATTGTGCTTACATTACCTTCCATAGAGGAAGCAAATGGACCATTCTCTGCATGTAAGAACATGAAATTCAAGGAGCACACAGCTATGGGGATACTACCCTCTCTCTCATATGGATTCAAACGAAAGCAGGTGGATATAACATTCCTTGGAGTGGCTACGATGCCAATACACATTATCAAACCCAAAAAGTCGAGAATGTCCACAAATACCAAGAATATGCCTTGCAAACTCCAGATTTCCATTTGAATTAACAAATTAATCCACAAAAATTATGTGGCCATACACTTGAATTAAAACTAGTACAATTGTCTCTAGACAGTGCAACTGTAGGTATTCTCTAGCACCCAAACCCTTCTTTCCTCCATCACGTTCCCCTATCAATGTGAGAACGCACAAACTTGGATATTAAGGCACTAAAGAAACCTCTTGGTAATCTTGTTGTGGTCATACTGTCCTACAACATTGTTGTATGCCCTCCCTTGAACCTATATGATGACCTACATTCTCATTTGCACCGTCCATACTAACCCTCCTTACCTCAACGATGTGGATCTTTCCATTGTTATTCTCCTCCATTGCTTAGAAAATGTATCTTAGAGGGATAAAATTGAAAAATATATGGAAAATAAAGACAAGAAGCATTAATATTCCCTTTTTTTGTGCTTTCTAATCTAACATATTCTAGTTTGCATTATGTTGAAAATGAAACAAGAAAATCCTAATTTAAATTTGTCCTGGAATTAAATTGGGAATAAAATTGTAACTCCACATCTCATGACAACTTTTAATAGTTAACTAAGTTAATTTGACTTAGTTAGCTCAGTTAATTCGAGTTGTGGGTTTAACCAAAATCATGTAGAGTGTCTCCTACAATTAGGAGCACTAGTTGAGTTTATTTTGAGTTGTAATTATTTAATTCAGTCTAATTGACTTAAAGTCAGTTAAACTATTTCCAAATGATGGAGGAATTATTAGGAGGTCCAGTAGTGGGGTGTAACTTGCAGTAGTGGGGTGTAATCTGCAGTAGCGAGGTGTAACATGAAGTATTGGGGTGTAACTCGCAGTCGAGTGTGGTGCTACATGATGTACAGTGTGGTTCTTCTTGTCGAACAACGAAGTGTAACATGTTGTGGTGGGTCGCAACCTGCAGTAGTGGGGTGCTGCTTGCAGTGATCAACCAATAAACAGAAGTTTCACTCATAATTAACACATGCATGTTAAATTAGAGAAATACCTAGTTGAAATTCGAGTTCAAAGACATTGTACTCTCAATTGTAAAACCATATAAATGAAATCGATGGTGCATGCAATCAGAGGAAGGCCTATGAGGATTGTGAAACTCATAATTGTGGAATTTCCCAATTAAATAGGGGCTAATTCCTAAGGGAACAACACAAATAAATAGAGACTTGGGCAAACAAGAATTTGGCTAAGTATTGTCTTGAGCTTATCTGAGAAGTAGTGAGATAGATAGAGATAGTGTAGAGGTTGCTCGGGCTTTAGAATATCATTGTAATCTTCTCATATTTTCTGATTAATGAAAAATACAGATAACAAGGGTTTTTAGCTGCGGCTTTCTCTAGAAAATGATTGTGTTATGTGTGATTGAATTATTTCTCATATGCTTTGTGATTTCATCGATCATTTATTGTTTTAATTGATGAGTAGAGTAGATTCAAGTCAATTATTTTAACATATTACAATATGCAGTTTGAATCTACAAGGAACTTATACGTGGTATAAGAGTTGAAATCATTATAGAAGAGAATAATACAAGTTTGTCTTTTATAGGAGAAATCAAATTTTCAGTATCATACTTCAGAGCCAACAGGATGTCATTCTATGGATTAAGACTCGAATATGCCCTTGAGGGTAGTTTAAACTATATTGCTTGGAAGGACAAGATGGAGGAAGTGTTGGAAGACAATGAGCTTAAGGAATTCATAGAGAAAGATATTCCTAAGCCCTCTGATGCTCAGGATCTAGTAGAGTGGATAAAGTGTGTGGAAAATGCAAGAAGGATTATCCTAGAAGGAGTTCGAGATTATATTGTCTTGAACCTCCACAGTAAGGAAACTCCATTTGCTATATGGAAGGCCTTGGCAAATCTGTTTCAAAAGAATAGTGACCATAGGAAGCTGGCTCTGAAGGACAAGCTCAGAAAGATCAATATGGAGAAGGAAGACACAATACCGAAGTACTTGGCCAAGTTCACTTAATGTCACCGATGATCTTGGAAGTGTCGGTGTTACAATTATTGAAGACGATATGATGAGCCTAACACTTATAGGCCTTCGCAAGAGCGGTCATAGCTACCAAGACTTAGTCAATGGGAGGGAGAAGCTACCAGAGTGGTAGCGTTTGTGGTCCGACTTGGTATAATAATAGATTCGACAGAACACCAAAGATGGATCCTCATCCAAGCATGATGATGAGGAGAACTGTTCCTTAGTTGGAAAGGAAAATAAAGGGAAGGGAAAGTAATCCCATTTCAAATTAGATTCCATTAAGGGAGGCAAGAAGAAATACTTGTCGAAGATTAAATGTTTTCACCGTCATGAGTTGGGACACTATTCCACAAAGTGTCCGCACAATAAGGTTGATAAGAAGCCCTTAGGAGGAGCGGTAGGTGAAGCTATTTCTTCACAATTCGAACTATATTTCACCCTCATCACTTGCATGGTGACATTGGTGATGGGTAGTGTGTGGTACTTTGATAGTGGAACCTCATTCCATATAACTGGAAATAAAAAGTTCCTCAATAACTTGGAGGATAAGGACCTACATATTCACATTGAGATGGGAGATGAGGGGAGGTATAGCACAATCGACATTGATATTGTTACCTATCAAAGGGAGTTTGGTTCTCCTCTCACATTAAAAGATGCCATGTACATTCCAGGTTTGAAGAAGAATTTTGTTTCAATTTCCATGTTGGAGGACCGTGGAAACGATGTGGTATTTAGCAAGGGAAATGATTTCCTGCATCTCATAACCTCAAGACAGGTGAAGTAGATACAGGTTCGGGTGAAGAACCTCTACAAATTGGATGTAGAAGATTGTGCTTCTTTGAACACAAAAGTAGAGAAGGTGCAAAGCCGAGACATTGGTGAGTTGTGGCATAGAAGATTGGGTCACTTGCACCACAAACCTTTGAAGAGTATGCAATAAATTTCTACAAGACTTCCCAAGGGTACACTAGAGCAGAGAGACACATGCAAAGGGTGTACATTGGGGAAGTACACCAAAGCTTCCCTTCATGATAAAGATAGTCGAGCGTAAGCAATCCTTGATAGAGTTCACTCAGACGTGTGTGGACCATTCTCAATAGCCTCCACAACCAAGCACATGTATTATGTAATATTTGTTGATGATTTTTCTCATAAGTGCTATATTTTCCTCTTGTAGAAGAAAGATCAGATGTTCACTAAATTTTATGAATTTAAAGAACTTGTAGAGAAAGATTATGGCAGGAAAGTTAAAGCTCCTAGAAGCGATAACAATAGAGAATATGTTTTGAATGAATTCAAGAACTTCTATGCATCATAAGGCATTCGATGAGATTTAATAACACCTCATAACCCACAGTATAATGGGGTTGCTGAAAGGAAGAACATAAGTATTGGGGGGAGACTCCCAAGATCTAAAAGATTGAAATGGATTTTGGGGGAGAGGCACCCCAAGATCTGAAAAATTGAAATGCCATAATAAAAATAGTAGAATTCCCAATAAACAAAACCACAAATAATTTTTTATTCAAACAAATAATAACTGTAAGGAATACATTGTGGTGGAAAATTTGTCCGTTTACAAAATGTGACTTGTTACTTGTAGTATTTTTCAGTTACAATACCGTAGGTCAATTCCATGGGTGAATGAATACCATGGGTAAATGTCACAATACCACGGGTCAATTCCATGGGTAAATGAATACCATGGGTGGATGTCACAATACCATGGGAAAATACCATGGGTGAATGAATACCATGGGTGGATGTCACTTACAATACCATGGGTGGATGCCACTTACAATACAATGGGTAAATTCCATGGGTGGATGAATAACATGGGTTGATATCATTTTCCATTCGGATCATTCCTCCCTCCTTAAGAAGCAAACAAAACCACAAACGATTTTTTATTAAAACAAATAATAATTGTAAGGACTACATTGTGGTGGATAATCTGTCGTTTTATAAAATGTGACTTGTTACTTATAGTATTTTTCAGTTACAATACCACAGGTTAATTCCATGGGTGAATGAATACCATGGGTGGATGTCACAATACCACGGGTCAATTCCATGGGTGAATGAATACCATGGGTGGATATCACAATACCACAGGTCAATTCCATGGGTGAATGAATACCATGGGTGGATGTCACTTACAATACCATAGGTGGATAAATACCATGGGTGGATGTCATTTACAATACCATGGGTAAATTCCATGGGTGGATGAATAACATGGGTGGATGAATACCATGGGATGCCATTTTTCATTCGGATCATCCCTCCCTCCTTAAGAAGCAATGGTCCCCATTGCGTTAAGTTCCTTTTTGCGAAGCTTTTGTTGAATATGAAGAGCCACTGAAGATAAGGGTTTTATGTGGTTAACCCATAACCATGATGAACGAAGATCCTAGGACAGAGATACCCTATAATGCTTGTGACCAACTGTGATACTAATAGTGTGCGGCCTAACAAATGGACTTCAATGAAGTGTGGGTTTATGGATGACCCATAACCATGATGAACAAAGATCCAAGGATAGAGATACCCTATAATGCTTATGACCAATTGTGATACTAACAGTGTGCGGCCTAGCAAGTGGACTTCGATGAAGTGTGGCTTTGTGGATGACCCATAACCATGACAAAAGAAGATCCAAGGATAGAGATACCCTGTAATGCTTGTGACCAACTGTGATACTAACAGTGTGCGGCCTAGCAAATGGACTTCGATGACAAGGATTTTTTGCGGTTGACCCATAACCATGATGTTGGTTGTTGATGAAGCAGCAGATGCCTACATAGCCTGTGGTGGGAGGGCATGTCTCCAAATAACCCAAGCTAAATGCTTCTATGCTGAAATTGATGAATGTGAAGCAGGTGCCTACTAAAGTGGGGTGGGAGGGCACGTCTCCAATGGGAACCCACTCCAAATGCTGCTCCAGAATTAAAATGGACATAACTCGGTCAATATAACTCAGAATCTTTATTATAACCTATTTTGGAAGCAGAAGGACCATTTTTCATCTTCCCATGTGTTGGAAATCCTTATCTAGACACGCTAGAATTTCAGATTCGCCCTCCAACTTTTCTGCCATCACAAAAGTTCTCAAAAAATAGTTGATTTTAAATCAGCGATATCTCCCACATCCTAACTCCAATTTGACCCTTTTTTTTTGTTAATTGGGTGATTTTTCAATAGGGGCTTAGATCTACAATCAATTTTCTGAAATTCTGCACAAAAAATTCAAAAAATGATAGGAGATTCGTTGTCCACCAGTGGTCATCAGAAAAAATTTCTACAACATAGCTAATTTTAAATTAGCGATATCTCCCTCATCTAGGCTTCGATTCAGCCATTTTTTTTTTTTTTTTGAATTTGGGTTTTTTTTCGCAAGGAATCTAGATATATTATTTGTTTTTGTAAATTGTTTCAAATCTGATATGCAAAATTGCTGCCCAAAAAAAAAAATCTTCTAGCTTGGCCCAAGAAAGTGTTATGTGGAGGTTGTATCATGTGCCTGAAGTTTGTTGAATATTGCTGCAAAAATTTGAAATTGAAATATGCATTAGACCCTCGTTCCCATAAAATCATAACCTTCTCTGATACCACTGATCCAGATCTTGGGGGAGGTCATCAAGATCTAAAAAATTGAAATGGATCTTGGGGGGAGGCCCTTAAGATCTGAAAAATTGAAATTGCCATAAGAAAAAAATGAGAATGCCCAATAAACAAAACCACAAAGAATTTTTTTATTAAAACATATAATAATTATAAGGACGACATTTTGGTGGATAATCTGTCCTTTTACAAAATGTGACTTAATACTTATAGTATTTTTCAGTTACAATACCATGGGTCAATTCCATGGGTGAATGAATACGTGGGTGGATATCACAATACCATGGGTCAATTCCATGGGTGAATGAATACCATGGGTGAATGTCACAATACCATGAGTCAATTCCATGGGTGAATTGGGAAAATACCATGGGTAAATGAATACCATGGGTGGATGTCACTTACAATACCATGGGTGGATGCCACTTACAATACCATGGGTAAATTTCATGGGTGGATGAATACCATGGGTTGATGCCATTTTCCATTCTGATCATTTTTTCCATTCGGATCACTACGTGGGCGATGTTACATGAACAGGGCCTAACCTTGCTCTTATGGAATGAAGCATGCAACAAAATTGTTTATTTGTAGAAGATAATCCCTCATCGAATTCTCGGGATGAGTACACCAGAAAATATTTTTCACGTAAGAAACTAGATGTGGCACACTTTAGGATCTTTGGTTCATTAGTCTAATGTCATGTTACCAAGAATGCATGGAAAAATATAGAGCCAACAACTGATTTGGTCATATTTGTGGAGTACAATAATACATCTCACAACTATAGGGTGTACCTACCATCCAGTAGGATGAAAATGGTTCATAGAGATGTGAAATTCGATGAAGAAAAGGCCATGATATGTTCCCTTGAGAGGGAGCTTCAGTTACATGTAGTTTAGGGGAGCATAGAGTGGAAGCACCCACTCATGTATAGAGTTCTAGATATGGAAGGAAGCACACCATAGAGGCTAACATATTGATGCATGGTGCTAGAGAGAATGTAGGAGCACCCACATCATAGGGCAGACAAAGGAGATCACTAGATCGGTACTCTAGCTACATGGCTTTGATGAGCCAGAGTGTAGAGGTTGATCCATCCTCATTCGAGGAAGAAGTGAAATAACCATTATGGGTTGATGACATGGTTAATAAGTATGAATCCATTATTAGAAACAATGTCTGGGAAGTGGTCCCGAGACCAACAGACAAGTCAGTGGTGAGTTCCAGATGGATTTACAAGTTAAAGAAAGCAACAGATAAGAGTGTGGAGAAACACAAGGCCAAATTTTTGGTGAGAGGATTCTCTCAGGTCGAGGAAATTGATTTCGACGAGACATTTTCTCTAGTAGCAAGGTACTATTCAATCAGATCTATTCTAGCAATGTCAGTGTAGATGGGATGGAAGATACATTATATGGATGTGAAGGCAACATTCCTCAACGATATGATTGAGGAAAAGGTGTATATTGAGCAGTATGAAGGATTTGAGATCTTGAATAGAGAGTTACATGTGTACAGACTCAAGCGAGCATTGTATGGACTAAAATAAGTGCCCTGCGTTTACTACACCAGTATTGACAACTATTTCACCAGGTTTGGATTCACCAAAAGTGAGGCAAATGTGAACCTTTACCATATTGTGGTTGAAGGTCAATTGTTGATTATAGTATTATATGTTTATGACTTGATTCTAACAGGTGATAAGAAGGACCTTTGTCGACGCGTTTCGAACCAACTAGTGGTGGTTCATCGTCAGGACAAGTTGACAACTTGTCCTGACGATGAAACCACACTAGTTGGTTCGAAACGCGTGGACAAAGGTCTTTTTCATGTGATTTACGCCGAAGCTCTTCTTATAATTATGACGGATCACAGAAGCCTCAATTATACAGGTGATGAGAAGTTGATAAAATATTGCAAAGAGGATCTTGTAATAGAATTTGAGATGAAAGACCTGGGTTCATGCATTACTTTCTTGATATGGAAGTATGGCAAGGAGATGGGGAATTGTTTATCTCTTTGGGAAAGTATGCGAACAAGATACTAAATAAGTTCCACATGGAGAGAAGCAAACCCATGGAGACTCCTTTAGTAGGTAATTGGAGGAAGGAAGATGCTACCTCAGGTGAAGTAGTGGAGGCTACTATTTATAGACAACTTGTGGGTTCACTTATGTATTTGGTGAACACTCGACTGAACATGTGTTTTGCAGTTAACCAACTTAATCAAGCAATGTTTAATCCAACTAAATTTTATAGGAAGGCAACTAAAAAAGTGTTGAGATACCTCAGAGAAACCACTCAGTTTGATCTTTGGTACAAACGAATAGAGAGAGTGAAGCTTTAAGGTATCATAAATGTAGATTGGGTAGGGGGTCCATCTAACAAGAAGAGAACATAAGGGGGAATCTTCAATATTGGGCTAGCAATAGTTTCTTGGTACAACAAGAAGCACAGATCAGTTGCACTTAGTTCAGTAAAAGCAAATTACATGGCTTCTAGTCAAGAAACTTGTGAGTCTATCTGGATTAGGAAGATCCTTGTTGGGTTATTTGGTCAGTAGATGGATCCTATAATGATTTACTTGACAATTAGAGTTGTATCAAACTCTTTGAGAATCCAATTTTTCATGATTGGTCCAAGCATATCGACACCCGATATCACCATCTACGATATTGTGTGCATAGGAGAATCATGTTGCTGGAGTACATTCCTACAAAGGAGCAGGATGCAAATATTTTGACAAAGGCACTATCAGGATGAAAATTTGAGTTTCACAGAGGTAGGATTGGGGTAGCAGATAATCCCTTTCTTATCGATAGGGAATGTTGAAAATGCAATAAGAAAATCTTAATTTAATTTTTTCCTTGAATTAAATTGGGAATAAAATTGTAACTCCACATCTCATGACAACTTGTAATAGTTAACTAAGTTAGTTTGACTTAGCTCCATTAATTCAAGTTGTGTTTATAACTAAAGTCATGTAGAGTGTCTCCTCAATTAGGAGCATTAGTTGAGTTTATTTTGAGTTGTAATTATTTAATTTAGTCTAACTGAGTTAAAGTTAATTAAACTAGTTACAAATGATGGAGGAATTAGTGGGAGGTCTAATAGTGGGGTGTATCCTGTAATAGTAGAGTGTAACTTGCAATAGCAAGGTGTAACCTGTAGTAGTGGGGTGTAACCTGCAGTCGAGTGTGGTGCTTCCTGATGTACAATGTTGTGCTTCTTGTCGAACAATGGGGTGTAACCTGCAGTAGTGGGGTGATGCCTGCAATTATCAACTAGTAAACTGAAGATTCACTCATAATTAACTCATGCATATCAGATCAAAGAAAGACCCAATTGAGATTAGAGTTGAGGGACAATGTACTATCAGTTTTAAAATCACCTAAATTAAACCAATGGTGCATGCAATCAGAGTAAGGCCTATGAGGATTGAGCAATTTTCCAATCAAATAGGGGATAAATCCTTAGGGAACAACGCAAGGAAACAGGGACTTCGGAAAGCAAGAATTTGGCTAAGTATTGTCTTGAGCTTATTAGGGAAGAAATGAGATAGATAGAGATAGTGTAGAGGTTGCACGGGATTGAGAAAAACATTATATTCTTCTCATATTTTTGTATTAATGCAATATGTAGGTTTTAATCCCGCACAGAAATCACCTGCATACGAATTCTAAAACATAGAAAATAAACAATGCGAGATATAACGCATAAAACACATATATACAAAGATTTCCCCTGGATCCCAAAACCGGGACTACCAGCTTGATTTTTCATTATGTTCCTTTCAATGTTACAATACATATTTATACATGCCGAAGCATCCAATACTATGGACTGAAAACCATTGCGTCCAATACCATGGACCGAAAACCATCACATCTAATACCATGGACTGAGAACCATCGCGTCCAAAAAACATGTGTGAAAATCATGCACAAAACCATAGGTGGGTCCGCCCAACTTAACATAGGGTCCAAAACCAAAATTTTCTGGGGCACTACCTTGGACCCCATAAAGTGGGGTTACGGGTGCCCTTTAAACCCCCTGTGAACTACGTGGAAATAATATAACACAACCCAACATTCTCCCACTTGTTGTTTTCTTTCCACATGGGGCCACAAGAGAGCTTAGTCATTTTTCCAGCCCTGAAATGCCCATTGTCTCTCTACACCAAGAGAACTTCTTAGAGCTCACAGATTTTGTCAATGCATCTGCAGTATTCTTCAATGTGTCCACCTTTACTAGCAACACCTTTTTGTCTTTTATCATATCCCTCACAAAGTGATACTGAACATCAATGTGCTTTGTCTTTGAATGATATGTAGGGTTCTTTGCCAA
>APFE031580668.1:64171-75066 GCA_000404065.3 Pinus taeda
CATCTCGGTTGTACACAACCTTCCGTGTGACTGGGTTCCAAAGCTTATAACCCTTTAAACCATCCTTATACCTAATAAAGATGCACTTTTTAGATTTACTATCCAACTTGGTTTGTTTCTTCTTAGGAACATGTACATATGCATCACATCCAAATACCCTCAAATGTGAAAGAGAGAGTTTCTTACCAGTCCATACCTCTTGTGGAGTCTTATCCTCCAACGCTGATGAAGGTGACCTATTAACTAGGTAACATGTAGTATCCACTGCCTCTACCCAGAATTCATGTCCTAACCTGACACCATTAAGCATGTTTCTTGCCCTTTCCATCAACATCTTATTCGTTCTTTCAGCAACTCCATTTTGCTGAGGTGTATATGGAATAGTGTTCTGCTATGCTATACTACACTTCTTACAAAATTCTTCACATTCCTTAGTGCAAAACTCTCCACCGCTATCTGTCCTTGACACTTTTATCTTCTTCTCTATTTGGTTTTCCACCAGAGCCTTAAATTTTTTAAACCTGTCAAAGACTTCAGATTTATTCTCAAGAAAATATATCCATGTATTCCTTGAGAATTCATCTATAAATGATACATAGTACACAAACTTACCTAGTGATGGAACCTTCACAAGTCCAAACACATCACTGTGCACAAGTTCTAATATTTGTTTCGCCCTCTTACTACTAGAGGGGAAACTCACCTGATTCTGCTTCCCATATACACAATTTTCATTGAAATCAAAATCCAGAGAGCTAGTACTCATACCTTCTACCATACCTTTACCATGAAGTATCTGAAGGCCCTTTTCTCCAATATGTCTAAGCCTTTGAAGCATGGTCTTCTCTCTAGAGACCACTAGATTTTCTTCTCCACTTTCAGGAACCACAGAACTATTGCACCCATCAATAACAGTGCTACCTTGTAGCTTGTACAGAGTTCCAATTCGAACTCCTTGCATCAATACCAGTGCTCCTCGAACCATCTTGTAGGTATCCTTCTCGAACATTGTTTTTACACCTACATCATCCATCTTGCTAACAGAAATTGGATTTTTGGCTAATACAGGAATATGTATAACACTTGGAAGCATTCTAACCCTTTCACCTTGCAACTTCAACTTTACTTTTCTGTGACCAAAGATTCTAGCCTTCCTATCATCCCCCAAGAAGACATCACTACCATCATATTTCTCATACTCACAAAACCACTCTTAATGGGGAGTGAAGTGAAAGGATGCACCTGAGTCAATCAACCATGCCTCATGATCTACATGTGTACTTGAAGAAACCAAGTACACATCCCCACCTTCATCTGAGGTGGTTTTCGCCTCTAAAGAAGGAGCCTCATCAGATCCCTTTCCTTTGTCAGGAGCTTTAGATTTATAGTCCCTTTTGTAGTGCCCTTCCTTTCCACATTTCCAGCACACCACTTTTACAGGTTTTCCTGGAGATTTAGATCTCCCACTCGATGACTTATTTTTGTTTCTATTTTGGGTCCACCCTCATAAAGACAAGGCATCACCATTTTGGCTCTCCATATTTTTCCATCTCATCTCCTCCATCAGCAAGGATGAGAATTTTTCATCAAAATTCAAGGCAATTGCATTGTTACCTATTGCAATAACCAGACTATCCCACGAATCTGGTAGAGAACACAACAAACTAATGCACTTATCTTCATCTGAAATTTTAATATCAACAGATACTAACTGACTTACCACAGTATTAAATGCATTCAGATGCTCTGTCACCGAGTCTCCATCTTTCATCCTCAGGTTATATAGGTTTTTCAGCATTAACAGTTTATTCACCAGAGACTTAGATTGGCACAAAGTCCCTAACTTGTCCCACAAAGCCTTTGCTGTAGCTTCCCCTGATACATTCAACAATGCTGAATCTGAGACAAACAATTGTATTGTGCTCTTTGCCTTCCGATCCAACTTCTTCCATTCTTCATCGGAAACTCTCGTTGGTTTAGCACCTAGATCTATCGCGATCCACTGGTCTTTATCCACCAACAAATCCTCCATCTCGAATTTCCACAATTCAAAACTCTAACCATTAAATTTCTCAATCTCTATCTTTCCACTGCTCGCCATCTTCTTTCACCACTAGAATCGATCTTGTAGATCTCCCACTGAATAGGGTCTACCACAGACCCGAGCGAAACCCCTCAGCAACAAAGACGTCCCCTTGAAACCAAAACAGCTTTGATACCAAATGTAGGTTTTAACCCCATACATAAATTACCTACATACGGATTTTAAAACATAGAAAATAAATAATATGAGATCATAATACATAAAACACATATACATAGATATTTTCTCCTGGATCCCAAAACCGGGACTACCAGCCTGATTTTTCATTATGTTCCTTTCAATATTATAATACATATTTATACATACCGAAGCATCCAATACCATGGACCGAAAACCATCATGTCCAATACCATGGACCGAAAATCATCGCGTCCAATACCATGGACTAAGAACCATTGCGTCCAAAAAAACATGTGCGAAAATCATGCACAAAACCATTGGTGGGTCCGCCCAACCTAACATAAGGTCCAAAACCAAAATTTTTTGGGGTGCTGCCTTGAACCCCATAAAGTGGGGTTACAGGTGTCCTTCAAACCCCCTGTTAACTACATGGAAAGAATATAACACAACCCAACACAATATACAGATAACAAGAGTTTTTAGTTGTGGCTTTCCCTAGAAAATCATTATGTTATGTGTGATTGAATTTTTTTATCTCATATGTTTCATGATTTCATCGATTGTTTATTGTTTTCACCGATGAGTAGAATATATTCAAGTCAATTATTTTAGCATATTACAATTTTCAGTTGAATCTACAAGGAATTTCTACACATTCCTTGGGAGCATTTTTTCCTAACAACAAGCTACCTCTATTTTGGCTAAAAATGACGATTCCTTACAATAGTATCACCCGTATCTAATTTTTTGAGAAATTTACTTAGGTCATCCAGTCAACCATGTCATATCCCTGGAACCATGCTTATGAATATGGAACATTGTGATTTTTCCATTCGAATGTACTTTAAAGTTACAATAACGCAAATGACATTGGATAGAAAAGAGTTCTCATACATTTTCCTTGGATTTTTTTCTACAGATAAATTTAAGTTTCTAAGTTGCGGCTAATCATCTTATGCAATATTTTTTTGTAGATAAATCGAAGTATTGAGTTGCAACTAATCATATCATTCGATGCAATTGATAATTTTCTTCATATAACAACATACAAAGAAGCATTAAGCTCCATTGACTAATTTACCAGGGTTAAAGCATGGAAATTTAAGCTATTTACATTCCAATAACTCATTTAGCAACATTAAGCATGGAAATTAAATAATTTAAGCTCAAATGACTATTTTAGCTGGGTTAGGCATAGAAATAATAGGCATCTAAGCTCCACTGACTCATTTAGCATGTTTATAAGCATATAAATGCAAAAATTTTAAGCTCCAGTCGTGAAAATAGCTGGATCGAGTATAGTAATTTAAGACATTTAAGCTCCATTCTCTAATTGAGTGGTATTAAGCACAAATTTAAGACATTTAAACTACATTAACTAATTTATCAGGGTTAACAATAGAGAATTATGTCTGACATTAGTTGAGTGCATTAATAGCTACCTCCAACAAGAATGCGGAGAGAACTACCAGAACGCCTTCCACTGGAACCGCCATGTCTTCAAGCTCTGTAATTCCAAAACGATATGCCAAAAAAATCATATGATTCGAAAGTTGAGTAGATTTTTATGAGGGAGATCAAGAAACTAAAGCTTATAAATACTTCCACAAGCATGGGAATGGCATCCGACAGCCTGTTATCGTTGAAGTAGAGGTGAGTGAGTCTTCAAAGATTACCTCAAGAAGTAGAAATGAGACTGCTCATCATTTTATTTGACATATAAAATCTTTGCAGATTGACTAGAAGTCCCATCAAAATTGGGAGCTCTACGTTCAATTTTTTTTCCTCCAAACGAAGAAATCCCAGATACGTCATATTCCCTACTAAGACAAGGATGGGATGTTGTCACTGAGTTTATTTGTATAGAGGTACAGGATGGAGCGATTCAATAACAAACTGATTAGAACCCGGTATGCTTCCCGTGACCCTAGTGTTAGAAATATCCAGTATATGCAAAGACCACAATTTCCCCAGAGATAGAGGAATGGAGCTGCTAAGGAAGCTAGCATGGAGGTCGAAAGAAGTGATGATGCAGAGACAGGTTATACACGTGGGAACTGAACTCGTCAACTCATTGGCAAAGAGATCAGAACGCAAGAATTCATGAGACATGTTAATTTTTTTTTTTTTTTTTTAATCATATGGTGAATGGGTGGGAGACCCAGGATCAAACTTTATAGCTGCCACTATAACACCAAGAGCATAACCAACCATGGAAGAAGAAAAAAATAAACGTATGTCATTGAGTGGGATGAATAATGCCTACACATCCCAACCTTGCAGAGAAAACACCTTTAAGTGTAATTAAATAATTATATTTTCTTGCACTATGTAATATTAAAATTTCTAAATTCTAGTCTTGACAATGAAACACACTAACTTGTTCAAAACACGTGGGCAAAATTTTCTTTTATATGATTTTTACGAAAAAAGCTCTTCTTAATATTAAAATTTTAAAATTAATTATAGTTAAATATAACTATTGTTCAATAAAATTCATACAATATAATATCAATTTTAATTTTATTAAATGCAATTATTTTATATAGTTAATATTAAATTTATGTTAAAATTAATATGATTTAAGATAAATTTAATTTTTAGTAGATAGTAGAGATTATAGTCTTCATGGATGATATAGTTAATTTTATGTTCATATAACATTTATATTAGTAGATAATTATAAATGAAACTAGTACAATGATTATTATAAACATAAAATTTCATTCAATTATAATTATAATGACGTCGTTCAAAATTATTAATAAAAAATTATTTGATTTTTTCAATCTTTCACTGAGATATTCTTCTCGTCTTGTGGATACATATGCGATGGCGTGGTTCAAGTTATAGTCAAGTGGTTGAGCGTAGGTTGGCATTAAGGTCAATAAATTTGAGTGATTTTGAATCTAGTTATTTGAGCAATACAATTGGTTCAATTGTAAGCCTGACTATATAGCAATATAATTAGTTCAATTGTACATGACTCTCTATACATAATTATAAATGATATTAACTTATTTTAATTAAATTTTTTTGAGTGATTAATATAAATTTTGAATTAACTTTAATTATTTTATTTTAAATTATTTAAAAATGTTATTTATTAATTTTTTTTTATTAGTCAACTATGAAAATATTAATATTTCCAAATGACTTATTTTCATACCAAGTTATTTCTTTCTAAATAAATATATTTTTTTTGTTAATGAGATTTTTTTTTATTTATATATATATATATTAATATTTACGATTAAATTTTGTTTAAATGAATATGTGACATTTCAAATATTATCTTTTATTTTTTTAATATTTAAGTTATTCAATTTTTTAATCATGATTTTTGTTTGTTTCTTATAAACACTCATCTTTAGATATGCCAAAGTAAAAAAGTGATCGTCATGTAAATAAGCAACTTATGATGGTGGCTCCATTACAATAAGTAGTGCATTTTTATGATACATGTAAATTAGCAATTTTCTCCCACAATACATGGATAACACTAGATTAATTCTAATATTCAATAATTCATATGTATCTTTATCTTTGTTGGCTTTTACAAGAAAATCTCTTTGAATGTTTTCAAGTGTTTGCATAGTAAGATGTTATATTTAAGATTGAAACCATCTCTTATTTAAGGATTTTTCCCCAACTCTTAAATCTCGTCTTCTTGTATGCCCATAATATGTTTGAACATTTTCCCTATAACATTATGCATTTTAAAGAAATTAGAAACATTTAACCTTAAATTAATTTTAAAGTATTTTCATAACTTTATTTTTCCTTTTCTCAACAAACTTTCATTTTAAAGATATTAAAATTCTTAGATCTATTATCATAACTATAATTATTTAAGTTAGTGAAAATGTGCTGAAGTGTATATAAATTTTACAACACCATCTCATTTCAATTACATTATTAGTCTTTAATTAGTCAACTTCTTTGGAAGGGGATATATCTAAATCCTCAAAATTTTCATATGTTTATCATGATTAGTTCAACCTAATCATTTGATTCGGATGATACTCCTTACTCATTTTTTACTAAATACTCTCTTTTAAGTATAGTATTACTATATTCCCTTTCCCTCTTTTCATTTTTCCTACTTCTGGATGAAGTAGAAATAAACATTTTTGTATAAAATAAAATATTTCTAAGTGAATTGATTATAACCTCTCCTATGTAATGAGGTTCACGGTTACAAATTTTATCGCTCTTAATATGCTACTTCATGAGGTTCAAGGTGAGAACTTTTATCACTCTTAATGTGCTACTTCATGGTAGATTTATATTTTTCATTGTCTTCAAGGATTTTTCCCTCTTATTTTTACTCTTTAATTTTGTATGAGCATATGAGCTCACCACTATATGACATTTTTTTTAAAGATAGTATTTTTGACTTTGCAAATAAGGTTTGACTCAATGTCCTAGAAGTGAATTTTTTTAATAAAAATATCTTCATTATATCTTCTTCCTTTCCTAAATAGAATATTGCGTGTTTTCAAAAGATAATAAATGCATTTGAGCATCTATTCCATGTCATAACCAAGAATCTATTCTACCTCCTTTATGTGGAGGGAATATAAATTTTAGAACTTCTAAATTTTTGAATAGACATACAAGAATTGTTTCTTCTTTTTAGGGTGAAGAAAATCAACCTATTTTTTATAATATGTATAAATATCTACTAGAAAAATCAATCATGTACATATTTTAGTATATAAAATATGTTTCCGCTAAAATATCTAAATCCATATAATATAACGGAGGTGTATTATTATTTAGAAAAAAAACTTAGCCATGTATATTGAGAAAATTAATAAATTATTATTTTCCAATGTTAATGATTCATGCTCTTTTCTTATGATTTTTATAAATCTTTTTAATAAATAGCCATAAACATTGTAAAGTAATAATAATTCCTTTATGCTTCCAATGACTATAATACTACAATAATTCATCCTCATCAACTAGTGATTAAGTTTATATATTTTTCTAAGATAAAAAAATAAATAAATAAATAAATAAATAAAAATAAAATAAATTAAAATATATATATATATATATTATATATATATATATATATATATATATATAATATATATATATATATATATATATAAATATAAATATATATTAAAATTAAATATAAACATATATAAGATATTTGATTTCATAACTTTACAAAATATCATTTGTAAACAATTTTGTCTTTAATTAAAATATCTTTCTTACAAAGAGTGTAATAAATAATATACACTAACATAGTTGTACATATAATATGTGGATTCTTGTCAAATTGTTTAACAAAAACTAGTCCATCTTTTTATAAGTGTTGACAAACTCACATATATGTGTTAGAAAGAGTGTAATAAATAATATACACCAACATAGCTATACATATAATATGTGGATTCTTTTGAAATTTTTTAAGAAGAAAGCTAATCCATCCTTTTATAAGTGTTGACCAACTCACATATATTGAATTTTTATAGCTTTTATATTAAGATATCGAAAACTTTTATTAAAAATAACAAATCCATATTAGTATCTTTAGAAAATTATATTATCTTAAGACATCAAAATTTCTTAATAAATTATGAAAACTATAACTGATGCAGGGCTGGGCCTGCAATCAACCAGGATCTTTCCTCCACTCATGCATATAAAGCATGCACCTCAAATAATTGCCCAATAGCGGAAGTTATCTTTCTATTTATGGTTATGAAACCATTTCACAATCTCTGTATATGAAAGTTTACTCCTTCATGGCAAATTCATAACTTTAAATCTTCAATCAAACCCAATGAAATAAATCATTTACTATTTAATGACAAAGTCCAATTTTGTTTTCCCCACTCCCAAATTAAATTCACACAGTTCAACTTCTAATTTCAGAATTTAACAACCAATACATATAACCCCAATCAACATATATGTAATTTGAAACAATGACTTACAACCTTTTGTTGGCCAGATCTTCAATGTTCATGGCCCTTACAATTTGCGAGAGGACTTACAACCTTGGCTGCCCAATCTATTCTCTACCACACTCTCTCTCTGATCCTCAATGTCTTTGAGGATTCCTAATTTATAAAAACTAAGCATGATCTAGAATCACCCAACTAAAAGCTCTAAGAGTCTACATGCAATGCCTACATATGGTAAAAGCATCTTGAGGCTTTTTCCCATCTTTTTCCCTGTTCGAAAATAGAAAAACTTTCCTTATCCCATAATGATCCACATTCACTGCTTTATGTGTAAAAACACTCCCTATTTTAATAAAAATAACAAAATATTTAAAATTATCACACCCCCCTTTTTATTCCATATTTACAAATGAAGAGGGTCTTGATGCTCCTGCATCATACACCCAACCTTAAAATTAATCATGATCCCTTGATCATGTGTTGGGATCTATGTATGCATGGATCCCATATCTTGTGTTGCAAGTTTCCATTTGCCGTTGCTTTTGTCTATTGTTCTTCTCCAGGTCTCCATACTTTATGTTGCTTTGCTCCACTAGCTACACTCTTGCAGTCTTCTGCTGTCTTCCTTTTGTTGTTTCTCTTTTCTTTCACTGCTGCTAGTCTCTTTCGGGATTGCTTCATCATCATCTGCCTCATCAGTTCAATTTCTTTGTCTAACAGACTTTCTCCAACATCTTCAATAAAACCTGTACTCACAAAATAATTGTTAGAATAAAAAACATAAGGCATCAGTGCCTCTTTTGTTGCTATCAATCCACATGTTGCTTTATCTGTCACTATGGATGTTGCTGCCGCTGTCGCCATAGATGTTGTTGCCTCCCAAACTTCCTGTCCCTCTGCAACATGCTTTGGCTCATCATCTGCAACTTTTTCCTCTAGTTCAGATGTCTCCTCATCTTTCTCTGTCAGCACATCAGTATGTTGATTTGCATTCATCAGCTGCACATAAGTCCTCTGTCTTTCCAACTCTCTTCTCTAGAGATCTAGTTTTCTATACAATTCAACAACTTCATTAGGAGTAGATCTTAGAAACTTCACATAACCTTTTATACCTTCAACAACTCTTGAGCAATCATCAGCTGGTCCAACATTCTGATTAGACTCTTTCGTCTTCATTTTCTCATCATTGATCTGAACAGCCTTCAGATTCAACCCTTCTTGGACAATTTCTACAGCTTGTTCATCTCCCTGTACTTTACCTGCAAACATACACAACCCATTAGTTTTTAAATCACAAGAATTTTTAGTCTTGACTGCTTCCTTCAACATTTTCCTTTTAATACATGTGGGATCTTCAAATTCCATTCCTAGCTCAAGAACTCTAAGTCCCTTTTTCAACAAGGCAATGAGAATTTGCCTCAACATCCTCTGCGATTTTCGCCAAATCACTCTCTTTCCCTTCAGTGGAAAGAGCCATTTTCCTTTCTGCTTTTCCCGCTCTTGCAGCCGTTTTTCCAGTATCTGTAATTGTGCCTTTATTTCTGCAATCTCTCTTTCTCGATCTCCTGCAGTCATCTCATCTCTGTGGCATTTCCCTGAACCTCTTCCTCCTCTAGAAAACTCTCTCTGCCTCAGGCAGACTGCTTCCTCATGAGTTTCTCACTCACCCTGAGTTGTACTAGCCTCTGCAACAACAATCTCTCTTGCTGCAACTTACCTCACCAATCCTTCCCTCCGGATTTGGTCTTTTGGTAAGTGCTTGGTTCACTTCCTTTGGAACCTCTTGAGCACTCCTCTGCTCTCTCTAGGCTATCTCTTCAACTCACCTTCTTCTTCTTCAGGACACTGCAATTGTCCTCCCTATCCAACCTTCAACTGAATGCCAGGTTCATTGCCACCTTCTCTGCTACAATATTCGTCAGTTCCAAAATCACATGCAATTAACTTACTAAAAAAAAATTGAATCTCCAAACAGAGCTATTCCTGCTCTGATACCACTTGATGCAGGGTTGGGCCTGCAATCAACCAGGATCTTTCCTCCACTCATGCATATAAAGCATGCACCTCAAATAATTGCTCAATAGCGGAAGTTATCTTTCTATTTATGGTTATGAAACCATTTCACAATCTCTGTATATGAAAGTTTACTCCTTCATGGCAAATTCATAGCTTTAAATCTTCAATTAAACCCAATGAAAATAAAAATTAAGACCCATAAGTAATTGTGCGTTATTTCCATGAAACTTTTTCTATTTTTATGTTATGTAGCCAAAGTGTTAGGTTTATTGACCAAATCTTCATGTTTCTCATCATATAATTTTTCTTTATTTCTACCCTGATATTTTTTTTAAATGTGCGTTATTTCCATGAAACATTTTCTATTTTTATGTTATGTAGTGAAGTGTTAGGTTTATTGGCCAAATCCTCATGTTTCTCACCATATAAATTTTCTTTATTTCTACGATAACTATTTTTTTTAATGTAAAAATATATTACTCATTGAATAAATCCTTATGTTTCTCATCATATCATAAAATTAGTAAAACATTGAAGGATTAATGTGAAGTGTATTGTTAATTAAAAATACATTTTATTCTCATCAATCAATTTATGATATACTTAATCATTGATGTGATCATTCTTATGACATCTAAGAGGATGTGATCATTATATGTTGGAATGTATTACCGTACATGTTTTTATATTTTGTACTCAAGAGTGATGTGCGGTTTTTCAAATAT
>APFE031580668.1:75382-109983 GCA_000404065.3 Pinus taeda
TTTCGAGAGAAAAGGTATATATGAAGTGTCATAAATCAAAGCTATATTCCCTTACCATTAAACCTTTATCATAAGTATTATCAACCTTGTTTTAAGGGGTGTTTTTAAAATACATTTTGTACTCAAGAGTGATGTGCGGTTTTTCAAATATATATATGGAATTTCGAGAGAAAAGGTAGATATGAAGTGTCATAAGTCAAAGCTATATTCCCTTACCATTAAACTTTTATCATAAGTATTATGAACCTTGTTTTAAGGGTTGTTTTTAAAATACAGAGTGCGGTTTTTCAAATATATATATGGAATTTCGATAGAAAAGGTAGATATGAAGTGTCATAAGTCAAAGCTATATTCCCTTACCATTAAACTTTTATCATAAGTATTATGAACCTTGTTTTAAGGGTTGTTTTTAAAATACAGATATTATGGTAAAAACATACCACAATTAGAGTTTATGATTATAAGCACATATAAAATTTCCTTTATGAATACCAATGCCTCTAGTGCTTATGGAAAATCCCTTTTTGTAGTGACTAGATATCCCTTGACTTTCTACATTGACTAATTTGGGTGGATTGTATATCTTCAAATTTTATGCTCATATTAAATCCAAAGGGTCCTTTCTTGGTTGATCCTAGTAATCTATTGAAATTATTTATAAGAAATAAAATAACTATATAGATTTATTTCTAGAGACTTTTTAGTGCTTTTGCATCAAAATCCCAAGGATAAACCTATTTAATGTGTCAATATGGTGTATAACATGAAATTACATGTGCAATATTATAGATTCAAATATGAGTTTTATGTTTGTATTTTTACCATCTGAATGACTTCTGGTTTCTTTTACGTTAAGTTAATGTTTATTATACACTATGGATAATAAACACAACCAGGTTTCGATTCCCGACTCCTATTCTTAGGGGTTTTTTTAAATGTTTTTTCAAATTATGTTGTCAATTTTGGTAATTTATCGTAACTGTTTCTCTTGGATTTTGAATTGTAACCCCTGCGTAGGAAGCATTTTCCATCAGTTTTTCGGACTGGTTTCCCCTCAGTGGGCATCCTTGAATCAGTCTTTTAGATGTCTAAACTTGTTATAACTATGTTCTAGTACCGTAGAGGCCGAAGCCTTACTGTAAGTTTAATGTTTCATTAACAAAATTAGTGCTACTTAGAAAAAAAAATTGGCATGTGAAAATAACACATATTAAAAAATAATATTTTAAATAATTTTTAATTTTAATTTTATTTTATTTATTTTATGAAAAAGTAAAAATATAATTTAAAATTCAAAATTTTAATGAAACTTTTAAAATAAAAAAGAATGCTTTATATGATTCACATACATACAACTTATATGATTCACATACATACAACCTAATACACTAAAGAGAGAATTAGGTATAATAAATTTATTCCCTTTTATAAAAACTTTAACAACCATTGAAAAACTAAAAGGAGCCATTATTACCGTAATTAAAAACTCAAATATGCGGTTGTGTGCAAAATCCAACTAACCATCTTTGTTTTTAAATTCTTCTTTTGGTTATCATATTGATTTTTAAAAGAGGTTTTGATATTATGATTTAATTCACTTTAGAAAAAATAGCTAGATTATAACACAAAGCCATTTATCTAAAAATCACTATTTCAATTATAAAAATAAAACATTTTTATATTTAAATTAGGAAGAAAAAAAACATTTTTTAATTTCTTCATTCCTATTTTTTCGAGCCCATTACCTCAACTTTCTTATCCACCATAGGAATATGTATTTTAATTACCCTATCATTTCCAACCATAGGAATATGTATTTTAATTACCCTATCATTTCCAACCTTATTCATTAAAGAATAGACATAGAAGTTGTGATGGAATCTTCATTTATTGAAAATGTTTAGTGAGTGTTCAACGCCAAACTCTTTCCCACACTTTGAGCGGGTTGTAGAATCCGTGACAAAACATATTGTACTTTGTTTTTATGTAGTGGTATGCTTTATATGATTGCATAAAAAAATATACCATATATCTAACAAAAACTTATGGAAAAGAAATAGACTTCAAATATGAAAATAAAAATATATACCAAGATAAAATAGGTGAACTTAATTTTTTGAAAAATTAACTAAAATAGATAGCATTGAAAAGACTCATATAGACTCATATAAAAACTATTAAGGGAAAATAACTTGATTATGGTAAAATAAGAGGGATATATATATGGTAGGAGTTCCAAGAAGAAAGGTAAATATGAAGTGTCATAATTTTTTTTATATTCCCTCACCATTAAACCTTTGTTGTAAAAATTATTCCCTCACCATTAAACCTTTGTTGTAAGTATTATCAACCTTATTTTAAGGGTTGTTTATATAATATAAATACTATGGTAAAAGACATACCACAATTAAAGTCTATAAATATGACCACAGATGGAATTTCCTTTATGAATACCAATGACTCAAATCATTATGAAAAATCTCTTCACATAGTGACTAGAGAGCCCTTGACCTTCTTTTCTACTTTTACTAAGTTTGGTGGATTATATATATTCAAATCTTATGCTTATATTAAAATCCAATCAGTTCTGTCTTGATTGATTCTAGTAGTCCATTGAGGCCTTGTGACAAACACTTAAAAGCAACAATTGACGTATCGAAATTTTCTCTAATTACACTTCAACATAATTATTAAATTCATTTTTTACATTCATACAAAATTTTGCAAACATAGGAAGCTATATCTATTGAAATTTCTAGTGCATAAAAGCTACAATCATTAAGGCATTTAATCTAATGATTTATGTACATAAAAGCTACAATCATTAAGGCCTTTTGACAACCACTTTACAGTCATTGAGGCCTTTTAACAACCACTGTGCAAGCATGAAATATACAACTATTGGGGCCTTTTGACAAACACTCTAAGAGCATGCAATCTACAACCATTGAGGCCTTTTGACAAACACTTTGCAAGCATGCAATCTACAACCATTGAAGAATTTTGTCAAACATTTGGCAACAATGAAATTGAGATTCTTCTCCAACCTATTTAACTCATAAAATTCATAAATTTAAACTTCAATGTTGGCATATTAAAACAGAGACTCAATAATCTTAGTATTTCATCAAAACCTTGACAACATGTGCACATAATTGACAACAACAATCTATAAAATCACCTAGATTTGCGATCTGGGTTCTGAAAGGTGTGTTTTTGGAATGAATTCAGGGGTTATGAGGTCATATGGTACATATACTCCTTGATGTTGAGATAGATTGCAATAAGAACACCCAGGGGTATGATTCTTTAAAACAAAACAGAAAATGGATTCCTATTATCTCAATTACAACTTTTGTCAAACACTAAGTATGCAAACTTCATCTACAACTGCACATGGAGAAAGAAAACTCAAATTTATGCTAATATGTTGCTTTCCTCAAACTCATGATAGCATGAATGCTTCAGCCATTAAGACGTTTTTTCAATTAGTTTGAAGCAAAACTATAAAAAAACTTACATAAAATGAACTACATCTATTACATAATTTATTCAAACATTTATCTTGCAAAATTTTATATACATCTAAGTTTAAGGTAACAAGCCAATTCATAATAAGAAAAATACATGTTATCAATCATAGAATATTGAATTTGGATAATAGATATGACTTGCTATGGACAAAGATCCATTATAAACTGAACTTGAAACCTTTGAAAAGACAGTCTTGTTTTAATCCCCTTCATGTACATTCTCAACTATAGTTTCCAATAATTATTGTTTAGCTCATAACATAAACATTCACAAGTAGCAATTTCCCATAAATTTAAATTTTTGTAACACTTTAAACAAAAAATGAACTAAAACTTAAAGAATATTTATGAATATACTTGGCAATGTATATATACAACTCCAAATATGAGAGTATGCTCTAGCTCCAATGTCCTAGATGAGAGTATGCTCCAACTCCATTCTAGTTACCAGCTCATTGTGAACCATCTAGCTTTCCACCGAACCATATTCAAGAACAACTTCTCCCCTTGGAACCTCCGACTTGTAAAATCTCACAAGCAGTATGCACAATATAGTAGTAGAGAGATATACAAGGAAACTAAGGAAGCTAATTTTCACTTCCTCTCAATGCCACTAATGATCAACTCTGCTAGCTAAAGCTACTTAGTAGTTTACTAAGAATTTTAGATTCATTTCGACAACATTTGACTATCCTCTAGGTCTCTCCCTCTCACAATCTTTCTCAAGTCTCTCCCACTCTTGGCATCACAATTCACACTCCCCCAAAGTGAGAATACATTAGACACATATATAGGAGAAACAAAAAATTATTATCATAAAGGAAAGTAATATGCATGCCTTGTATTCCATTTAGAGCAGAGTAACTCATGCCATTAAGGAGATGCATGCATGTGTTAGTTAAGGAGAGTGTAACACATGCATTAAAGAGAGTGTAAGAGGAATCTTTTATGGCACATATTTAATGAGTGTAAAAGAAATATGTCATTCTTTGATGAGTGCATAAAAGAGAATGTAATGTATTAATAAAAGAGAAATAGTTACATAGAATATTAATATGATGAGAAAGACTCTTATCATTGAATATTAATGTTATATCAATATCAAAATATCAAAATGTCTTAGTATTATCTTTGTCATTCAAAAGTCTATTTAAAATATCCAAATAACTTTAAACGGTATATTTATACTTTTTCAATAACATTATTAATATATATAAAGCCTACATAGTATACTAGGTTTAGTTCTTGGTATAGTCCATATTAAATTTTATGAGACATACTTTCCATGTCCCTTTAAAAGTAGATGCCATACCATTTAGTGGTATTTTTTTATTGAAAGTTGAAGTTGCATTTTACATAGCTGGTGGAAGAAAATCACAAGAAACAAGAAAGGCACATAAGGAGAAGGGTGTAACGGAGAAGCATGGCAGCCTATTAAAGTTAATTCGATTGAAAGTTTAAGTTGTTGTAGATTGAAACTAGGAACAATAAAGAGATCATAAATGAAGCTTACATTTTAAATTAAATTGTAGTTTCTATAATTTATTTAGGTATAAATTTTAAAATTAAAATAAATTGCTATTTATAAAATAATATAGTGAATTTCCAAATCTAAAAGTAAAATAAGATTAATATTTAAATTAAATTGAAAGTTTTTGAAAAGATGAGGAAACCAGGTAAAACAGAATTGCATGTAATCAATTGGTAATTTCATAACTAAATAAATCTAAAAATAAGAATAAATTATATTTATATAAGTAATATAATGCAGTTTGCGAAAATCCCATGTTATTTATAGATTAAAATTTATTTATTTAAAAATATTTAAACTAAGTTAAAAATTATATTTTTATATTTTTCAATACGATAAAATTAGTATAAAATAAAAACTTAAACTAAGAAGTATGGGTGGTTTAATATGTACTCCTAAATTAAACAATCATCTCATTTTGCTAAACTCATGTGAGCTTGTTTCTCGCTTTTTATATATATTTTTAAAAATGAATTCATTAAAATTAAAATTAATGTACATTTAAATAATATTAATAATTAAAAACAAACTATAAAAAACAAATTATAAAAAACCTTTTTCTAATTTGTATGTTCATTCATTTTTGTTGAAAATATGTAAAACTATATTTTTCTATTTGCTAGTGTTTGGAGATGTTTAACTCTTTTGTTTGTGTAATTTAATAGTCTACCATAAACCAGTGTGTAGTAAGCAAGTACAATACTTAACTAAAAGTGTCCATCAAAACTCTAACAAAAAAGATATTGTAGAGGAAGTGGCTCATGAGTTTCCTATCTCTCTTGGTTTCTCTTTCTGTCACTCTCTCACTAACTCTCTCACTATATCTTTCCCTCTCTCTCTTCATCAATCTTTATCCCCACACTAGTTGTATCTCTTTCTCCCTCCTTCCCTCCTTTGTCTCCTTGTCTCACTTGCATGCATACTCTCTCTATGTCTCTCTCTCCTTCCCTCCTCATTTCCACCCATGCTTTCTCCCCCTTCCTCTCTTTTTCTATCATTTTATCACTCCCTTAGTCACCCTTTCAAAACAACCTCTCTCTCTCTCTCTCTCTCTCTCTCTCTATATATATATATATATATATATATTCTCTCCTATCCCCCCTCTTCTCTATCTCCCTAGATGTGTCTACAAATCTCCCTGCATTAATATTTCCTCCCTCCCTCCCTCTCTCTCTCCCTTTGTCTCACCATCTAGCTCTATTCTATCTCCCTCCGCCCTTCCTTATCTCCCTCCCACCTCCCTCTTTTATCCTTCTCTCTCTCTCTCTCTCTCTCTCTATCACATTGTACCTCCACCTTCCTTTATTTCTCTATCCTTAGCTTAGTTTGTGCTTCACAACAACACCCTTCTAGCTCTCTCTCTCTCTCAAACTATATCTTTAGCTCTCTCTCTTTAAAATTCTCTATCACTCTCTCTCAATCCTTTCCCCTATCTCATTCACACCCCTCATGTCATCTCTCTATCTTTCACTCTTCCTCTCTCTCCCCTCCCCCCACTCTCTCCATTTTTTCTCTATCCTTGCATCTCTCACTCAGTCACACACTATCTCTCTCTCCTCTCGATCATACACTTGCTTTCTTGTCCCTCTCTCCTCTCTCTCTCCCACTTACTCCCTCCTTCACAAAACCCCACTCCAACATTTTATCTCTCTTCCTCCCCATATATTCAACATTTATCTCTCTCCCTTTACATCCCCTAGCCTCTTTTCCTATATCTCTCACTTTTCAAATCCCACTCACTCTTTTTATCACCTCTTTTCCTCTTATTAACTAACTCATTATTCCCCACCCTCCTCTCTCTCTTTATCCCTATCTCCCTCTTCTTCCCCTTCAACCCCTTGTTAACTATTTCACATGCATTAGAGTCCCTATCTATATGATTACCCATACATTTCTACTATTATGAATGTGCATGTTGTTTTTGTACTAGGAGCACACATTGTAGGAATGACGATGTGGTTTTTTTATGAGGAACATTCACATATTTTTAATGCTAGAAATATGCATACATTTTTAGTGCTAGGAACACATAAACCATTTTTGGAAATTTTCTTTTGCTAGTGGGAATCTTACATGCACAATGAGTTTTTCAACTTGGATATGGGCTTGGGATCAAAAACATGATGATTTTGGATGAAAATAGTTGAAAAAATAATCTTTCCGAAGAAACATATTATATCTTTATCTGTGAAGTTATTTTTCTATAGGCTAGATAAATCCATTTTCCATGAAAGTACATACACATATAGAGTTGATTGCATACTCTTTAAATATATAATTAAGACCTATAATATTAAAGAAGAGGTGTTTAATAATGTTAATACTCTTTTAGGTTATACTAATGGAAGGCTTTGCATTTTCAAGGATAATGTGATTCATATTTAAAAAATTTGAGATTAAAGATCATAAATAATGAAAAATAGGTGTGCAAGACCTATACTCTTAAAGAAGGGGTCGTTTTATAATGCTAAGAAAGTTACAATAAGGGAAAGCTTTGTAATACCTAGAATGAGGGAAATGTGTCATTTCATCCATGTTCAATGTGGAGTTGGCATGTGTTCATTTTAAAATAAAAATAAAATAACTATAAATGAAAAGCAATGTTTGCTAGAGTATTCAATTAGTTTTAGTTAGAATCCAATAGAAATGGATATACATATCTGGCTAAATGAATATACACATTTGGTTACACTTCAGTAGATTAATGATTAATAGTGCAACCTAGTATGAAATAGATGTGTTCAAGATATTTTACTTTAGCTCTCAATGCCATAAATAAAATATTTTGATATTTTAATGTCTATCTTAAGTAACATAATTTTATATCAACTTTAAAAAGATAAAAGGAATATACTATCTATCTATCTATTATTTATATATATTATAATATATATATATATATATAATATATAAAAAAAAAATAATAACCATTCGAACATCTATATTTAATAAATATATTTCAAATAGAATTATGTGTGTGTGTGTGCGCGCTCAAAAGAAAGAAGAACACTGAAAGTAAAATAATTGAGTATTTTAAAAGAAAAGAAATGTTGTATCATTTAAGTATTAATATAAAATTGATAAATGCAACAATTAAAATATTATTGACAACAAAAATATTCAATTTGATCAAGTAAAGTATCTCACTATAAATCTTTGTAATATTGATGTGAATTTGAATATATTAAATAACTAAATAGAAGTATTAAAATTTATATAAAGAATATAGTTTAAGTGAAATGCTAACATGCAGCATTAACTACAATATTTTATTTAATATAAATAAATATATTCAATGTCAGCTATATATATATATATATATAGAAAGCGCTTTAAAAAGTAATTTTTTGTGGTTAAAATAGTTTTAAACATTTCAATTAGTCTCACAATTTAAAACTTTGATTATAAGTTTTAGTCTTTTTTTTTAATATTTCATTTCCTAGTTATTCCTAATCATTCATCCAAGTTAACAAATTATTATTTCTCAAAATTTTCATTGCCATTAATGGGTCATGAGAAACCATCATTTATTTGCACCAACACGCAAAGAAAGAATAATTCTAAGTGAGTATTTAAATAATTTTAATTCTCATAAATGTATCAATAATTTCTCTATAAAAGATTCATACCAAAGTTTTTGATAATTAAAAGAATGAAAAACATACTTCTAAGTTTTTTTTCCTCTGTTTGTAATTTTATTTATTTTTGTGATGATGAATTTCTTTTTGCTTATTTTGAATTATGCTACTTGACTTCTTATTAAATTTAATGTACTTCTGATTATTTTTATTTTTAGAAGTCTCATGTTAAATTAAATTATAACCTCATAATGTGATATAATTCTATGCAATAGTAAATATTCTTTTTTTTGTTGAAGCAAGAGTCGTACCTTCTATTCATTTGAAACAGAAAAGCACATTACATATTTTACAACAAACCCAAAGGACCTGAGGGATGTAGTAGAGTTAACAATTTGCTCAGGGCTTAGGGCACCGAGCCAAAGGCTTAACATCTGAGCCACAGGCCCACAAACCTAACCATGAGACCTTCAAAATACAAACAAATAACTGGACCGTTCGATCTGTCTTTGAAGATATGACGGATGAGGCTCATATCGGAGCAGAAAAAAGCATTCCAATAAGGAAATAGAAACCAAACTTTACGGATTTCGGGTCCGAATGGGGGGAATAAACTTCGCACATGTAATCCGCCCGAAATCCACTGATTCCAACCTAGAAGCTAAACATGCACGGAAGATAACATTGTATCTAAACCCGAAATCAATTATCGCTATAATTTAGGTTCAGTTCAAGTCTGATATGCAAGGTAACCACCTTGCAAGTTTCCTTGCAAAATCCCTAGGATTGCCACGAATCTGCTTACCTACAAGTACGTTAAAGCAACTGTCGACAGAGCTAAATCTTCGGTAGAGAATTTAGTTTTCATTAAGAGTGTAGGATGAAAATTGACTTCTGCTCGCTAACTTTGGGGATGACGAGTTCTGGTTGCAAGTTCCCTCCCGTAACCCCTTTAACCATGCACTGTTTCACCATAAAAGATCGAACTTCCCCTGATACCTTTAGTCAACATACTATTAGTTTCCCTTGCTTTGATAGAGCTTCTTGTCCACATTTTCTTGTCTGAGACACTCTTCCCTCAATTCACCTTGGGGTATCTCTATCCAATCATAAATTTTATTTCTTTTGGTCCAGTGCGTACCCTCATTAGCAAGTAAGTATGTTACTTTGTTGGCAGTATGGCGCACATGAGTAAAACTTATGGTTCTCATGTTCTGTAGGTGGGAATGAATCCGTTGATATACTTGCAGAAGCCGCCAATGTTTCGAGACTTTATCTGGAAGATAACCAAAACATATTCTTTTAACCGAATTAATAATCAATTCGAAATCAGCTTCAATTATGGTAATCTGAAGATTTGAGTTCTTCAAGATTTCTAGACTTTTCCCAAGGGCAATAAGCCCTGCCATATTGTTAGTGGCTTTACCCAAATGGCTATGAAAGAGGGTTTTCATATAACCATTTTCATCTCTTATTACTCCTCCATACCCTACCATACCCGGGTTTCATTTAGAGGCCCCATCTATATTACATTTTAAGAATCCCTGAGGGGGAGGTTGCCAGAAATCCTTATCATAAATTATATGACTTACATTCTTGTTTTTGCCCTGTGGGGTAAGCCCCTGAAGACCCAAATGCAGAATGTATATCCTTATCTTTAGGTCTGTCTTTAGGGGGGTTTTTAATGAGGGTCCCTATTGTATCCTTGAGCTATCTTAATATATGAGCCATGATGTTCTAGGTAGAACCTTTCCTATTCTTGAATATTCTATTGTTGTGTTCTTTCCAGACATCCCATATTAGAAAGCCTGGAGCTAATTCCCAAGCTTTGTTAATTATTTCATTGTCAGAGAAATTTCTCCTCTAATTCTTTAGAGTGACGGTAATGCTACCCAAGTCCCTATCTGTTTGTCTGAATATTGAATCTACTCCGTTCCACAAGGTGGAAGTGAATGGGTAGCTATTGAGTAGGTGATCCATGGTTTCTTCTTGTGATTCACCTAGTTGGCATCTGGATAGACCATATACCCCTCTTTTCCTAAGATTCTCCCAGGTAAAAAAAAAAATTATGTTGCACTAACCACGTGAACAGTTTGATTTTCATCCAACTTTGGTTTTGCCATAGGTCCTTCAATACCCCATCAAGGTTTGGGAAGTCAAGTCCTAGGGCTATATGCTTGGCCTCTTTGAGGTTAAAGTTACCCTCATTGTTATTGCTCCATCCCATCTAGTCTGAATCTGCTGAAGTCAAAATCTGTCTTTGTTCCAGGATGTCTAATAAAGCTTCTACTTTTGCCTTTAACGGGGAGTCCTCACTGTAAACCAGGGTCTTCCATGATCTCCATTTTTCTTCCCTTCTTTCCAGATCCTAGAAGTCTTTTACCCTGTGTAACCCCTTGTTGTCAGTATCGTTCTTGATACTAGCGAATTCTTCTTTTAACAGTTAGGTTCCTATTGCAAGTTATCCCAGAACCAAGAAAGGTTTCCATCTCTGATTTCCCAAAAACTATGTTTCTACACAATGGCATTATTTTCCCAAGCTTTGTTCCATATGTGGGAGCCTTTGATGAGCCCAGACATTTTAATGTGGTCCTTGTCTTGCCAATTGATTACATATTTCTATTTCCAAATTTGGGCCCAAGGGGAAGCTGAATATTTTAGCCATCTCCACCATAGCTTAGCCCCTAGAAATTTGTTTAGCATTTCAGGATCGTTGTGCCCCAAACCACCATGGGTCTTGTGTTTACAGATATTTTCCTAGGCCACCAAGGCCCATTTTTTTTTCTTCCCCTTTGCCCCAAATAAAGTCTCTTTGGATATTTCTGCATTGCTTCATGACTCCTTTAGAGCTTGAAGGGCTGAAAACATAAAAATGGGTATAGTTTGTAGGATAGCTTTTCTGAGTGCTAGCCTTCCTGCTAAGTTCAAAGACCTATTAGTCCATTTCCTAATTTTGTCCTAAAGCTTATTAGTCACCGGTTCCCAAACTGTCTTTCTTAGAGGTTTGTTTGTTAGCGGTACTCCCAAATATTTGGATGGTAACAAATCTCTTTGAAAGCCTAAAATTCTAGATATATTTCTCTGAATAGCAATGTTACTGTTAAAAAAGAAAATCTTTGATTTGATAAGGCTTACCTCGGTGTCTGCAGCCATTGCAAATACTTTCAGGATTTGTTTGTAGGCTAGAGATTCCTTCACCGTAGGTATACCTTGCAGCATGGTATCGTCCACAAATTGTTGATGGGTTAAAGCATCTCCATTCATGGTGAGCTTAAGACCCTGGATTTTGCCTTCTGCTTTGGCTAAATTGATAACTTTGCCAAGCCCTTCCATCATGACAACAAAGAGGAAGGGTGAGAGTGGATCCCCTTGTCTGAGACCTCTTGAAGGGTTAAATGGTTTGGATGGTGAGCCGTTTACTAGAATCGAAAAACTTGACGTAGTTACAAGGGCGATAACCCATCGTACCCAATTATGGTCAAAGTCATAATCTATAAGAACTCTTTTGATGTAAGCCCAACTTAGCGTATCATAAGCCTTTTATAGGTCAAGTTTCATGATCATACCTACCTGCCTCTTTCTTTTA
Organism: Pinus taeda; assembly: GCA_000404065.3. Classification (NCBI taxonomy): domain Eukaryota; kingdom Viridiplantae; phylum Streptophyta; class Pinopsida; order Pinales; family Pinaceae; genus Pinus; species Pinus taeda. Next base: position 87,611 of record APFE031580668.1, read on the forward strand.
AGTGAGTGAACCACCTCATGAGCTTGAATGATGTTGTCTAGAATTTGTCTGCCTTCCACATACCCAGTTTATTCCATAGAAACAAGAGTCGAAAGAAGGGGCTTAAGCCTGTTGGCTATTATTTTGGAAATAATTTTTTACACCACATTGCATAATGCTATTGGTCTGAATCTGTCTGGTGTCATTGCATTATCCTACTTGGGGATCAAGGATACGAAGGAGGTATTGAGGGCCTTCAATACAGTTCTGTTTTTCCTTGAATCCTCCACCACGTCAAGAATATCTTGCTTGAAAATTCCCTAACATGATTTGAAGAAGTCAACATTGAAACCATTTGAACCTGAACTTCACTGACCTATTCTTCATTCACATGCATGTTTAGATTGTAATTGTCTTCCTTTTTCACAAGCTTTGGAATGTGCTTTGTTATGTCCTTGATGAATTGTGATCTATCTAAGAGAGGCTCCTCGGTAATGCCTTGGAAATGTTGAACCAATGCTTCTTCTATTTCTTTGTGGGTATTGAGTTGCTTTCCTTGAGTATCTTTGATTACTAAGATCCTGTTATGAGACTTGTGATCCATGGTGGATTTGTGAAAAAACCTTGTGTTCCTTTCTCCTTCATTTAGCCATTGTACCTTGATTTCTGTTTCCAGAAAATCTCCACTTGTGCACATAATTCTTCCCATTCTTGTTGAAGGTGTTCTACTTGTTTCTTTCTCCCCTCGTTGAAGCCATCTATAATGAGGATCTGGTTGATCTCGTGTAGCTTCCATTCAACAACTTTTTTGGTTTCAAAAATGTTGCCAAATTCATTCTTATTCCAATCTTTAAGCTTGTGTTTTATATGTTTCAATCTTTTATGTAGGAGGAACATTTTAGTGCCCTGAACATGCATATCCTTTGTCCACCATTTTTCAATATTGCTGATAAAGTCTGGATGGGTGAGCCAAATGTTTTCAAACTTGAAAGGTCTGTTTCTTGGAGTTTCTATAAAGGACGCTTCAAGTTGAATAAGCCAATGATCTGAGCCACCAAGAGGAAGTATCCTTACTGACAGGTCAAGGCCTGTAAGGAAAAGGTCCTTCAAGATTATAATTCTGTTGAGTTTTGAAGCCAACTGGGACTCAACTTCCCTTTTATTATTCTAGGTAAAGATTCCATTACTTGTTTTTGTGTCTACTAGCCTCATATTGATTATAAAATTTTGAAATTCTATGGAATCTCTACCTAGTGATCTAGTTCCACTTTTTTTTTCCGAAAGGGATCTGATCATATTAAAGTCCCCTCCCAAAATCCATGGAATGCCTGATTGTTTGTTTCTTAGATCCTCAAGTGAGGTAAGAAGACTAAGTTTGTCTTCAAGCTTTTGTGTACCATAAACATTTGTGATCAAATAAACTTCCTTGTCCCCCAAAGGTTGAATAACCATTAGGAGGTAGTTTCTTGATGTTGTAGCATCAAGTACTCCTATTTTCATAGGGTTCCAAAGTGTAAGAATTCCTCTTGTTGTTTTATCTTCTTTAACTTCTAGATATTCATATTTAATTAGCCATTTGTTGTGTATTTCTCTTATTTTCCAATTGAAAATTTTGTTTCCTGGATGAAAATCATGTCTGGCTTTTCCTCTTTCATTCTATTGCTGAGATTTCATTGTTTCTTTTTATTTCCTAGACCCCTGATATTCCATGTTGTGAGCTTCATTGAGAAAGATTTGTAAATGAGTAACTAGTTAGGTCTTTCATCTTACCTGAGTCAATCATAAGTTTTCCACACTCTAGTAGCAGCTCATTATGCTTTTTCCTGCCTGGATTCCTAGGAGCTAATCCCAGTGTTTCCTTCATTGTTATCATTCCTTCATTGTTCTTACTCTCGTGGATTTTTTTGACTCTCAAACCATTAGCCTGGGTTCTCCATAGGAATAGTTTTTACACCCTATTGAACTCCTCTTATGGTAGTGAATCCATTCCTTTGGTGGTTCCTTGCTCCATAAACTTTTCCAGATCTATATGCTCCCTTTCAAGAATATGTTGCAGTTCATGGTCCTCTGTTCCCACCTAGCTAGGGGTCATCTCTTGGTCCATATCTAGTTCCATAGTGTTTAACAGATCCTCCTGTTGTTGGTTGTTGTCTTGTGTGTCCTCCATGTTGTCTTCCTTTTCCTTCTCTACAGGGCTGTCCTTCAGAGTTTGGTTTGCTTTATCTTGCTCCTCTTCTTCTTCTAATACCTTGTACCTATTTTGATTCAGCTACTTTTCCTCATTGGGTTTTTTTTGTACCTTCTCACTCCTTTACCTTTGTTTCCCACTTTTTTAAAGCTTTCAGTTTCTTTCCCTGAGGTAGCTTTAGTTCTGTTTTCAAATCTGTTTAAGGGGCAATCTCTGAATAGATGCCCATGTTCATGACATTTCCGACATCTGAAGGGGACATGCTCATAGTCCACCACTTGCACCCATTCTTCAACAAAAACTTCTAGAATTACTTCATCTGGTAGCACTCCAAAGAGGTCCATCTCTACACATATATGGGCAAAGGAGGTATACTTCCCCCGTATAGTGGCCTCTGATATTTTAACAAAATTCCCTAGTTTATTTCCTATTGCTTTTAATGATTTCGGTTGCCAATAATCCAATGGTAGGGAGTAGAGCCTAACCCACACTAAGACCGATGTGAATGATTCACACTCAGGGATAGAATTCATTACCCAAGGTCGCATATAGAGGCCTGCAACTGCATAGAAGTATGGCCCTCTTTCAAACACCTTGTCTTTATCCTCAATGTCTGTAAAAACTACAGTGGAAAAACCCTCGGATCCAAGATGCAGATCTATATCCCCCTTAGGTTTCCAATGTTTCTTCATCCATGCTTGTAAAGCCTTCTTCGTAGGCCATAACCACATGAATTACAAATTACTACATAGTTCGCCATGTGTTCCCTATGGGCTTGTATCGTTGGATCACTTAACACCACTCGAGGTATGATGGTTGCCTTAGGCTTACAAGGTCCAGTCCGCTTTCTAGTATCAACATTCTAATTCTCTCCTTCTATTTGCTTCCTTTACTAGCTCCTTCATGCATATTTTCCTGCCCCTAAGTGCTTTTGTTTTCCTGTTTCCTATCTCCTGAAACCCTGTCTTCAGCCTCCAGGTTTCTTGAATCTGTAGGAGGGAGTGGAACTCCCCTCCTCTCGCCTCTCCATGGTGCCCAACACTGCTCTTCTGCTTCATACCGTAGCTCTTCTCTCCTCTCTCAAACAAAATTATTACCAATTCATCTATTCGCAATAGTAAATATTCATTTTCTAGCTTAATTTTTTTTTTTAATTTTCAAATATAATTATAACCATGAAGTATAAAAAAAACCATTTTTTCATTATTAAATATTAGATTATATAAACTTTAAAATAGTTCTTAATTTTTCCTTATATTAAAAAATTATTTAATTTTCTAGATTAAATTTATACTTTTTTCAGTATTATTATAATATAATATATATAATATTAAAATATTAAAATATGATATATTAATGTATTTTTAAATTAAAATAATTTCGTATACCAATTATATATATTATATATATATATTATATATATATATAATATATATATATATATATAATATATAATTTCAAAATATGTAAACAATAAATATTCATTTCAATAAACAATGCCACCCTGTAGTCTTCTACCTCACTAAAATTGTTATTTTAAGAAGTTTTGATTTGAAACAGTTTTGTTGCAACTTAAAATTAAGAGAATGATCTGAGCCATGCATTAGATTAATATATTTTTATATATATATTTTTTAGGAAAATTTGTAAAATATCCTCGGTCGGAAAATATCAGGGTCTACAGGGAAAGTACGACACCCAACTGATCGAAACCTTAGACAAGTATGGCATCGAACGACAAAATTTTGAAGTTGAAAATAATAATAATAAAGTTATTATTATTACAATATACTGAATACTCAACCGTTTAGCGGCATGCAAGATACATTCCGTTTCAGAACGTTGAAGGTCCGCGAATTACATGAAAACAAGGAAAATCATAGATGTATATTCAATTAAATTGTAAAGTTAATTATAACTAGCATTTGCATCATATGTTGCAAAGGAAACGCCGTAAGGCAATGGCATAAGAAACAATAGCATAAAAGATGGCATAAGAAATAATAGCATCAAAGAAACGAGTCAAAATTCTCCAATCAGTATATGTTCAAAGTGAAGGATTTATGAAAATTCTCTTCATTAAGATTTTGAAACTTTTTTAAGTAAATGATTTAAATCAAACATGAGGAGCATGCAGAAAAAAGATGTCAAACCCAGAAGGATGAAGTTTTACATCCAGGAGGAAGGTGCCTCACCCCTCAGAGGTGTCCACTTTAGAAGACCCTTCTATCGCATAAAGACGGTTGAGATGAAAAAGAGAGCTACATAATCAACTGGCCTCTTTCGAGACCTTTCTAGTGATAGGTGGCAAGCCTCCTCACTCCTCACAGTTGAAGAAAAATGATTTTTTTATGCATACATATATACACCATGTCAATAGAAAAATTTGGCTTATCTAAGTGGCCAAGTCAGCCCCACTTAAGAATACAATTCAAAAGGTGACAAGTTGGCTCCAAGACAGCCCCAAAAACTAGTATTTATATCCACACATGTGGCTCAGTTTAGACACCAAAAAATAATTTGGCTGAGGAATAAGGTCTGAGATAGACCACAGGAGATCTGAGCTAAGGAGAAGGTTGAGCTATCTAAGGAGCAGAATTGAGTTTTATGGACTACTTTTTCTGTTAGAAGGCTGAGCTCACTGAGGGAGGATTGCAAAGTTTTTTTGTGGGTATCCTTCTGTGGTATGATAGGGTCGAGTTTTTTTACTCTTGCAGGAGTCCTGTGTTTTTTGTTTTACCCTGTTCTTGGAGTAGGTTGAGCCCATTAAAAGGCTTGCTTGTAAGCCTTATCATATCAAACTTCTTGAGATCAAAATTGTGGTAATTATGTGGTATAAATAGGTAGCAACCCTTATCGAAAAGAAGAAAATAGAAGAAAGTTTACAGTGATTGTCTCAGTATAGACTTGTTGATGTGAGTAACTTAGGTTGCAGGCCTGTAAGGCATTTTAGAAGAGCAACAGAGAATAGATCCTCAAGGTTGTGGAGTCCTATACATAGGCCACAGTCTGGATAGTATATTTGAAAATAGACAGTAGATCAAGCAGTGTGTGGAAGAAACAATGTTTGATATATGCTGCTAGGTGGGTAGACGTCTATTTTTGATAGACAATAAGTCTAAAAATAAGCAGCAACAATTTATCATTGAACAACAAGTTTCAAAGTGGTGACTTGAGGAGGTTGCAAGTGGAGAATTTTGACCAAATGAAGTTTTCATGATGATCTATTTTCTAAGGTATAACAAGTGTACTGCCACATGTTGACATTCCTTTGTATATTTGTCTTCAAAATGAGATGATCTTTGTCCATGCAATGCACATCTCTAGATATATATACAATCTCGGCTTTCAACAAAAACAACAAAATGAGCAGCAAAAGAGCCATAAGGAACAGAAAGTTCGATTTGATTTGGAAGATGCAAAGCCATAGAAATTCCAGAAAGAGGAAAAGGATGAGAAGCCACCGAAGGCAGAGAAGGGTAATAAGGGCGGAGGAGGAGGATAGGAGGATGAAGGCAAAGAAGGGAAGGATAAAGCAAATGGGAACAATTGTGGTGGTGGTGATGGCGGTGGAGGAAAGAAGGGCGGAGGCAATGATGGTGGTGGAGGAAAGATGGGTGGAGGCGGTGAATGCCAGAAGAAGGGTGGAGGTGATGGCCAAAATAAAGGAGGTGGCAATGGTGGTGGTGGTGGTGGAAAGAAGGTTGGAAGAGGTGGAGGCAATGAGGGGTATAAAAAAGGTGGTAGTGGAGGAAGTGAGGGAAAAAATAATGGTGGAGGGAAGAAAGGTGGAGGTGGAAGGGGAGGAAACCAATATCAAAACCAAGGTGGTGGTGGTGGGGGAAAGAAAAATGGAGGTGATGATGGGGAAGGCAGCCAAAGTGAGCGTGATGATGGAGATGGAGATGAAGGCAATCAAGGCAAAATGAATGGGGGAAGTGGTAGCAGTGGAGGGAAGAAAAGTGGAGGGAGTGGCGGTGGTGGGGTAAATAGTGATGGAGGAAAGAAGGGGGGAGAAATGGGAATGAATTTGATATTGAAGTAAGCACTAATGGTTATGGGGATGATGGAAGTGGCACTAATGGATTGCATGGAGGAGTTGGTGGTGGTTACTGTTATTATGTTGGAGGCTATGAATATGGTAACTACAACTTCCACCCAGAGTACAGGAATAATATGAATGACAGATACATGATGATGCCACAAAGGCCACCATATCTAATGCTGAATCCTAATTATCCAACTGCTAATTATGCCACTCATCTTTTCAGTGATGAGAACACTAATGGTTGTTTTGTCATGTAGATCATGGTTATGAGTTCATTCTCATATGAAATGTATCTCATACACAGAAAATGAATGTGTGTGCTTATGTCTATGTGGTTTTTTTTCTCTTTGTCTGAACTTCTAGCATGTAAGCTTGAATGAGACTGAAATCTTGTCACGGACGAATCGTCTGCACATATACATAGCTATTTTCTTTTCTTCAGCATAAGTATGAATACATGATGGTGTGGTAACTTAGGATTATGACATGTATGCGGCTCCTAGGATACAAGAGAGATTTGTTGATGGGTTTTTCATAAAATTTTGGAAAGCATTGTACTTATCCTACTAATGGGATTAATAATAAAGAGATCTCACATCAATTTGATGTGTGCATGCATGCAAATGATGATAATTCTTTTGCACTGGAAGAAAAATGGCAACACAATAGAGCTCAATATTGTTTTAATTTGACTGAATTTTTTCTTGGGACTAGTATTTGTTTATTGAATTTTGATGTGTGTTGGTATATACGTCCATTGTATTTACGAAGTTTGGCTTGGGGTATCCTCTGTGAATGATATGCACTACTCAAGCTTCAGTACAAAATTGATGGTTTACAATATTTTTTTTTTGTCCCTTTGGGACTTGATATTATATTTTCACAACAGTATTGAATAGTTTGGCACTAGTAGGATACAATGACAAGTGTGATTACAAATAATTTCACAACTGTATTGAATAGCTTCACTAGTAGTGTGCGATGATAATAGTAAATAAAGTGTGATCACAAATAACTTCATAACAGTATTGAATAGTTTAGGGTGCAATGACAACAGTAAATAAAGTGTGATTATAGATTATAAGTATGATCACAAATAACTTCATAACAGTATTGAATAGTTTAGGGTGCAATGACAACAATAAATAAAGTGTGATTTAAAATTGTTCTGTGTAATATTGAATAGCCTAGCACCATTAAGCTTAATGACAATAGTAAATGGAGTGTGATTACAGAGTATTTTGAGTAGTTTTGAAAATTAATTCAAGTTGACTTGGACTTGGTCAGCTTGACCTAGTTGATTGCTGGTTGAACTAACATGGCCTTCAAATTGTTTTGGTGGGTTGGTTTGGTATTGAAATGACCGACTTAGAGCAGGACTCAAGCAGATTGGTACCAAACTACTTGACTCTGTCCCTACTTGGCTGAGTAGATCCAGGAACACTCTGTGTGGCCTCTCTGTTTTGGAATTTTAAAGTTGTTTAACAAAAAACCATAATCTCTAGACCCTAGAAAAATGTTATAAAGAAGAACCCCACCCCCACTCTGCTCACACCTCTTATTGAGCATTTGGAGTTTTGGAGCAGTGTTGAAATCTTCAACAACAGTTGTGAGGCTTGAGCTTGGATCTGGGTTAACAATGTCCTGAGTTTGATGATTGATCATGTTAAGTAATGATTTTAATAGGCTAATAGCTTGTAGCATGTTTTTGGATTCCAGAGGCCATTTAAAGTCTGATTGATTATGTATTTGTCACTGATAAGTATTCCAATCAACGCTATTTTGATACATTCATCTTTACATGGTATATAAATGAGGAGAGTTTGACATATTTCATCTCTAATGGTTTGGAATCCTTAAAATATTTTTTTCATTAGCGTCTAATCATTTTTATGTATTTTTAGTGGATTGAGTCATCAAAATTAGATTGATCTGAGTTAGAATTGGAGTCCAAGTTGATCCTGAGGGATTCCAAGTCTGAGCTTGAGTTTAAAAACTATGTAGTGAATAACCTGAAATGATTAGGTGCAATGCTAGAGATAAATGAAGTGTGATTACAAAGTGTTTTGAGCAAATCCAGTGAATTGTATTGTAGCAGGAGTAAATGGATAACACATTTTATGGTCACACTGAATGGTTTATAGTATACATTATAAGTGCTTTTAAGCATTGACAGAGTAGAGAGACCATACACAAACAGGTTAGAAGAAAATTACAAAGCTTGCATTGGATCTGTATTAACTGTGAATGATGTACATGTCCAATAAAGTAAGAATAAAGTAAGATTACCGAATCAAGTTTCCATTTAGAAATTTTCGCTCGTAGCAATGGTATTCTAAAATGCATTGCAGAAATATGTGAGTGGAAATACAAATTTAGGTTTAATTTGGCTGAAGTTGTCACCTAAATCTTTGAAATTTTAATGGCCTTTATTGGAACCGGTTCATTGCATATAATTTTCCACATGAAATGTGGGAAAATTTTGTTTCTTAATTGAAGCATGTGATATGGGGTACTAAGATTGCCCCATTTTTCGGTAGTCTCTTTTTTCTAGTGAGCCCCATTTCTAGTCATTCTGATGATTTTTTGTCTTAAATTGGACAAAATCCCCAAGAGCTAAGTTTCATATGCAAAGTTCCCCTCACAGGTGGAACTCAGACTTTTGGCATAATCCAACCAGATTTAAAGCCAAAATTGTCCATAGTGCCTTGAGTGTTATTTATCAATGCCCTTAATCGATGCACATTAGATTCTTGGAAGATGTGTAGTTGTGTTCCTTGAGGAGATCAAGTGTTATAGATAGGTTGGTATCTCTGTACATAATTATTGGGTACTACATGTGTTAGAAACATGTGAATTTTGTTATTTAAAAAAAATCTCTTGATTTGAGCTACAAAATTGGGTCTTCAAAGTAACTCTACACTTTTTTGGCACCCATGTTTTTTCCATGGCTTGTGAGGCTTGCACAGGTCCATACAATAGATGGTTTGCAATTTAGATGAAGGCACTCAATAATCAATGTATTTTGAACACCAACATTAGTTAATTGCAAATAATGTTACACGAAAAAGATGGAAATATTTTATTTTCTCAATTTATTCTCAACAGAGGAGCTCTAGTTGTGCTCCCAAGGGGTGGCTAGCTGGTAAAGACAAATTGTCATTGTCATCTTAGATAGAAAAGGCTTGTTGAATATATAAACCAGAAAGCCATGCAGTGAAAAGGATATTATTGATACCACAAAGAAGGGCAATTTCTTGGGAACATAAATCCCAGCTATTAAAAAAAGGGAATAACAGTATTTTTTCCAGCTAGAAGCCTATGCTCTCATGGTGCTGCTCAAGTGATGGGGTCTCTATATTTTCACAGCCCCTTATCCCAAGACATTTATCTTGTCATTTTATCTTAGCAAATGGGTATATTTTCTTGCGAGAAGTGGAAATGCTCTGCAGAATTGGATTATTTTCATTTGTGGCCATTGAATCTTCAACATATATCAGCAGCAGCTCCTAAGCAGTAGGGAAAGTTCAGATACCTCCTATTGTACTAGGGCTAGAGTAAAAGGGGTATTATTAACATGATAACTTATTTTTGCTGAAATTCCATAGTGAATACCCATACACAAAACATAGCCATGAAGAAACACTTTGCAATCCAAAGAGATCCTCCATACAGGATCACAGAATCATAAGATGATGCTATCACCAAAAGGGCAAAGATCTATTTTAAAGTCGCCATTTTTTATTCTGCAAACAAAAGTTTATGTATGCTATGAATTTGCAACATTTTCTACAATTATTCACGAACTAGAGCATGGGACTTTGCCACTCAAAAGTGAAAACACCTTTGTAGGGTGAAAATCCAATGGGTGTAGAGTCAATCTGTCTATTTTGTTGGAAAGAATTCCCATCATGGGATCTGCATCCAACACAAGTTGGCTAAATTCATCCAGCGTGAATTGCAGAGAACAATCACACCCCATAAGTAGGTTTCTCAAAATTTGGACAGAATATATTGGAAAATGTAAAATTTAATTTGAATATATTAAAATTTGGGAAGTCTCTACGCTAAGCTTGTACAGAAACAAACAAAACAAACAATTAAAAAATAGAACACATTGTTAGGGAGTTGGGGAACAACTCAAATGGTGTGGTCATCAATACACTTTATTACCTCACACAAATGCAAGGCTATGGGGGCCCAAACGCATTATATCCATTGTTGTGTACAAGCCATTTTTAGAGTCAAAGTTAGTACATCATAGTAGGTTTTTGCAAATGGCATCGTTTGTAAACACAGTAGCCAAGTCTGGCATGACAGCATGCTACCTAGAAGAAATATGGAAATCCTCAACTACTACTCTAGCCAGATCTGAAATGATAACATCTGAATTTTAATAACTTAAATATGCATCACTTCGGTATACTATAAAGATAATTTCATGTATGGTAAGGAACAAAATGGTACCATGTACACTTTCTAAGTGCTTTTGAACAAAGGCTTATTTATGAAGTTTTTTCATATATAACAAGGAATGAAATGGTACCACGTACGCTTTCCAAGTTTCCAAGTGTTTCTTAACAAAGGCTTATCTATGAACTATTTGTAAGTTGTTGACATACATGAGCACATTACCCTACTTTTGAAATTAGACCCAAACCCTTGGGGAGTAAACGTAAAGTTACATAACAACTGTAACCCTAACATTTTGGCCAAATATTCAGGTATTAACATAATCCCTCTTAGTTGTACTTGTAATACATACAATTAGTAGATGTCAATGAAGTTTAGACCAGGTAAAACATAGTATCCACTTTGGTAGCTAAACTTACAAAATAACCATATACCTGACTTTCTAACTATGAATTTAGGTATTAACATAATTTCCTCAGTAGTTTCCTTTTAATTGTACTTGTAATACACATGATTTAAGTAGAACCATAGAATTTTGGACTAAGTAAAACATAGTATCCACTATGATTGCTACTTAAGGTTCCAAAGAGATTACTAATGCCTTCAATTCCAGAGTACTTCAAAACTTTTCGAGCTTCTTCTAGGCACTACCGACGAGGCATCCATAGAAATTGAGAGTTGTTGAAGTCACTTTTAAAAAATTTCAACACAAGTTCATGGACAAGATAATTATCCAATACATTAATGAATCGTATGTATGATTTTAGCACTTTGATTTATAAATAACATGCTTCTTGGTGCAACAAATTTACAAAATATGCAACCAGGCAAATCATTTCTTGCAAGAATATTGTGCAGCATATAGCGGAAACCCTGGTAGTAAAAGAAGTTATAAATTAGAATTCCATGTTGCATTTGGAGGTATTTTAAACCATGGAGAGGTTTTTCTTGTTAGGATCCAATATGCAACCAACAGAATGAGCACAGAGAAGCACAGAAGGTTTTCACCTAATGTTGCAGCAGCCCTTATTGAAAAGAAGAAAATAGAGTAAAGTTTACAATGATTGTCTCAGTACAGACTTGTTGATGTGAGTAACTTAGGTCGCAGGCCTATAAGGCATTTTAGAAGAGCAACAGAGAGTAGATCTTCAAGGTTGTGGAGGCCTGTACATAGCCCACATTTTGGACAATATATTTGAAAATAGGCAGCAGGTCAAGCGGTGTGTGGAAGAAACAGTGTTTGATATAGGTTTCCAGGTGGGTAGACCTCTATTTTTGACAGACAATAAGTCTAAAAATAAGCAGCAACAGTTTATCAGTGAACATCAAGTTTCAAAGTGGTGACTTGAGGAGGTTGTAGGTGAGCAGACCTTTGTGAACAACAAGCTACACGTGTGAAGTCAAGCAATAAGATTTTGGGCTACTCAAGGAGCACCAAGATCCTTGAGGCTTGTTTAGCACTTTTTTGATTGAAAAAAGCATACCCCGCATTGCAATAGGGTAGATTATCTGACTCTTCTTGTCAGATGTGGCCCCTTCAGGGTCTTTGTTTGCTACCAAATCAGGTTGCACCTCCATCCAAGAGTGCCAGGATTTTCCTTCTCATAGATGTTGTAATCAAATAAGAGGGAGGCGGAAATAAATGATTTCTTTTAAGATGCCCAAAACAAGAACCATTTCCAGACCCTTCCTTCTCAAACTCTCCTTTAAGACAATGAAGGGTTGCCTTGCCCAGAACGGACCAACTTATGCAAATACACGCTCTTCAGAAGTTCAGTCTAACCTAACTTCAACAATTCATTTTTTCTACTTCTTGAGGTGAATAATAAATTATTTGACGTGGGAAATTGTTTTAGGCCTACCCCCCCAGTCGGGACTCGATTGTGGGCTTCTTCTTATTTTATAAGAAATAGTCTCCCTCAGGGTTGTCGCTTCAACCTCGATAAACTAGATGCTCCTAGCTCAGGGTCATAAAGCTAGGGGAAGAACTAGCTTGAGGTGGAATTGAAAAGCCCTCGAGAAGTTCCCTGCAAATAAGCATTGGTGGTCAGAGAAGTGTAGGGTTTTAATTGCATTTTGTTCTGTAACATTACAAGGTTGTCAAAAAAATGTGTATGCTTACCGAGCTATGAATCTCTTTCTGAACACTATATTTTACATCTTCTGCTCCTTTCAGATTTCTTGCAGGAATAATCAATCTTGGCCCCGGTTTAGCCAATACTCTTGCCATTTCCGCTCCAATTCCAGAACTAGCAGTGGCGCCTATACCTCAAAAAGATTTCATAAGATTTCTTATAAAGAAGATAATATGATTTGTTATCAAACAGGAGGATTGTGATTGTTGTTGTTATATATTTGTAGGCAGTGACATCTTCTGCAATGGATTTAGAGCTAAAGACCCTAGGCCCTGCTGGGCCAACATGGGTAGTTGTGGTTGTTGTGGTTCCAACGGCTAGCACAACCATTGGGCAGTTGTGGCTGTTGTGGTTCCAGCGGCTAGTGCAACCATTGGGCAGTTGTGGCTATTGTGGTTGCAGCAGTGAGCACAACCGTTGTCATGGTCTGTTAATTTAATCAAATGGCATCCTTGATACTCTACAACTAATTATAACTACATTCCTTTCATTGAAGGGTCGTACTATTTTCAATCATCTAACACATAATCTTATGGCCCATAATGATGATAGGTGGTCAAGAGGGGGAGTTGATTTCAAAGGGGAACACCTTACGACGTAATTAAATAAATTTAAAAATAGAATTAAAAAATGAATAAATTGATATTTATAAAAAACAAAGTAAAGTTGTAAATTTATTTTAATTTTAGCTAGATCTGTTTAATTATGATAACAATTTATTGTTTTTTGAACAATGAAGTTGACGTGTCTAATTACCTTGTAATTTGTTAGTTTATGTTTTATATAATAGGTTCTCATTCTTGTTGCCAGCATAAATTCTAGTTTTTCAAGCAGAAATGATTTCATAGAGTATAGCATGATCTAACAAAGGTAATAAGAAGAAAGCAAGAGGATATAAGTACATGAGAATAAGAAAGAGAATGGGTTTTTTTCAAATTTGTAAAAGCCATAAACTAGTAAGAAAGGGAAGTAGACAAAATGGATGTGGCTATGAGTGCCTGAGTTCGAAGGATCCCAAGAGTTTGTACAAGAAAACAAGGCAGGGAGGATGCATTTATTCGAGTGGACTCAACATCACTTTGGAAAATTACTACCCCTACCAACTACAGAAACATAGTCCCCATGATTGATCTTAAAGCCATTCTGGAAGCCATGAGGCATTTGAAGTTACGTCACCAATCCCGCACTTCGCATTGACATCTTCACAGACTACAAGTTTGCGCTAGTGCATCAGATGAATAAGGAGGGTCGAGAGGTGTACAACAATTTGGGTGCCACCATTTTGAGGGAGATAAGGAGGACCACAGATGGTTATCCGCAGTTGTTCTGCACAAGGTAAAGGCTCACTTGGGAATCGAGGGCAATTAGGTGGCCGACCAATATGCTAACTTGGGAGCCATGAAAGCCCCCAAGATACACCTTACTCCTCAGACTCCTCCTTCCAATTCTGTCCACTCTAATCGGGAGTAGAATAATGAATTTTATTCGACACCTTCTGCTTCTTTCGATACCTACAAGTGAAAGACGTCACAACACTGTCACACCCTCCTTCGCTAAAAGTGTAAGAATGATGATGATAATGACTTTGGGGGAGATCAGTGGAAGCATTGGACAATAATTGAACATTTCAAAACATGGCTTTGGGAATTCCATGATGAATATTTGTGGAGGTCATGGAAGGTTATCACCATGCTAATTGGGTGTTCTGCTCTGGTCATCATCATCATACTCTAGCACACACAAATCATAGCACACACGAATCATAATGAGCAAGCCATGCGTTGTAGGCTATCCTAGCCAAGTATGTATTTCAAATTATAATTATTATTAGAAATTGCATAGTTAATGAAATTGTATATTTTTATAAATGTTTTGATTGTTTTGTTTTTACTAAACATGAAATCAGTAGTTTAAATTAATTGTTATCATTATAATTACTAAGTGTCTGTGTATGGTTTTTTTAGAGGCAATACAATTAAGTTGGGAATTTAAATCTCAAATTTTTTAATATGTAACATTTTACCTTTATAATATTTACCAATTAATATATAACATATATATATATTTTTTTTTGTAAATAAGCATTTGTATTAACAAAGAGAAAATATGTTACAAAACTTCTGCTGCTGCAGATTAGAGGGCTGCTTGACAGCACGCTTGGCTACTGGGAAATGCATTGGCAATTAAAAGAGAACAGGCTCACCACGCAGGGCGGCCGCGCCGGTATCCATTCACAAAACAGGATCACCACACAGGGCGGCCGAGATGGTATCCATTCACAAAACAGGCTCACCACGCAGGGCGGCCGAGAAGTATCTGCAAGATGACCAGAAAACCTGATACTTCTGTCTGAGGAAAATGCAGCATAACCATAAGAAGAGAACAAAGTACAAGATAACAGGAACTGAGTACATAATGACCCGAGAGGGAGATTGTCCGAGACAGCAAAAAGGGAACAATGGCAGCGACCATCAGCGGTGGGCTGACCCCTGTTTCGGTGGGTGGCCAGACCCCTGCTTCGGTGGGTTGCTTGGAGGGACGCCAGAGGTCTCCCCAGTAATACCCTCGGTGTTAGCCACGTTCCTCATGAGCTTGATGAGCATAGTAAGCTTTTTGCCGATGATGTCGGCTTGCTGGTCAAGCGAGGATAACTTGAACTCAATGCTTTCCACTACGCACATATGGTCGTGCTCCATGGCGTCCATCTGGCGTTTGAGCTTCTGCACCCGTTCGTCTTGCTCTTCCTGTGCTTCCAAGACCTTCGCCAGCATAGTCTTCATTCTCCACGCCTCCGCTTGGGTTCTGACAAATTGGGTGGCCCGCGTAAAGGTGGTGCCCGGGTCCTGCAACCAGTTCACCTCCCTCCCCAGCTGCTAGTCAGAAACCTGAGCTTCCTCTGCCTTCACGCTACTTTCCAACTCATCCAGCTTTCATTTGTTCCACTGTGAGGTCTGAGTTTCATACATTTCCTGGGCCTGATGTAGATCCTTTATAGCCACCTGGTTACGGCAGCTATCCCCTTTCATGGCGTAGGTGACTGCCACGGTGATAACCAGCGTTGTGTTGGCAGAGGGAAAGCACTTCACCTTGCAATATGATAAAACAATGCTTTCCACAGCTGCCAGGGACGTAGTTAAATAACTGAAGGCCTGAAGATGGTTGGAGGGGGGAATTGGATGAGAGGGCCACTTGCCCGTCCTGTCATAATTATTGCAGCGAGGAGGAAGAATGGTGGGATCAGAGAATAATTGCTGGCGATTATTTCCACCGATCTCTCCCTCGTCCACAGCTCGCAAGGTAAGCTGTGTCCTGCCTTGTTTACGGCGTCGAGGATCCAAGTAGATCATGGGGAGGTACAAATATTTAGGTCTACAACCACTGACGGATATGCCTTGTGCCGATTGTCCTTCGGCCTCATTCGTAATTAAGGTGGTGTGCTTAGTCAGTATGGTGTCTTGCCGGAAACCTAAGAACCGTTGTCGTTCCGTCGTCATTTTCTGCCTGGGTGATGTCCTTACTGGCAAGCTGCATGCAGGTTCCCTTAAGGTCAGGACAAGTGATGTCGTCCCACCAGCTGTCCCTCGGAGCATTGGGGTTCTCAATCCCAACGTTTGCCAGGTGGTCCACCACCGAGTTTCCTTTTCATCTGATCGCCTGAAAGGTTAGACCTTTCATTTCACGAAGCAAATTGGGTATGTTTTCGGTTGCCTGAGCCAGGCGCCAATGCTTCGTGACCCTGTTTTCCGGAGTGCCATTGTAAATTCGCTTGGCCGCTGTAATAGCCACTTCGGAGTCTCCCTCTATGACGACATTGGCAATCTGGTTTGTATGCAGAATTCGAAGGCCTTTTTCCAGCGCTGCGAATTCCATCTCATTGTTGGTGGCTTCGCCCAAGGCTTGACTGTAGATATATAGGATTTCCCCTCTGTGGTTCCTGATGACCCCTCCAATACCAGACGGACCGGGGTTGCCCCTGGAGGCCCTGTCAAAATTTAGCTTAAGAAAGCCTGTCAGGGGAATGTGCCATCACTGTTGTTCATTTCGTGGCTCGAGCTTGGTGCTTACAGTTGGAGAGTTGTTCCCATTTTCCAACTTGAAACTTACCAGAATGCGCTGGTCCCTGGGTGAAAGATTTGAGTCGGGCGACATAGTGCATTTGGCCGAGATTAATTCGTGGATATTTGTGGATAAGGTAAGCTGCGAGAACTTGAAATTCCTCTGTTCATTTTGAAAAATTCTCCTGTTCCGTTCCTTCCAGATAGTCCATGTTATGAAGCCTGGGATTATTTTCCATATACTGTTTACTCTGTGATTGTTCGAAAAATTGCCTGGCCACTGAGTAATTGTGTTCTGAATAGAATTTATGTCCCTGTTGGATTGTTGCATGATGTTTTCTAGCCGCTTCCATATGTTGTTTGCCCAATTGCAAGAGTTGAACAGGTGATTTATAGTTTCTTCTGCCTTGCGTCACATGGGACAAATGGAAGGGCCGGAGAAGCCTTTTTTCCGAAGGTTATCCCATGTAAGGGTTTTTCCTCTCATGAGGAGCCAGAGGAATGTCTTGATTTTGGGCCAAAAGAGGCTATCCCAGACCTTGGTACTCCAGGGCAAGGTTTCACCTTTCTCGTTCTGTTCCAATTGCATCCTGGCTTCTTTTAGGGTGTAGCTACCGTTCCCCCTCATTCCCCATCTGAGTTGATCCCTGACTGAAGAAGATCGGATTTTTCTTTTGTTGAGAGTGGATAGGAGGCTCTGAATTTGTGCATTATCTGCAGTGAAGCTGATGGAGTTCAGGGGATTCCATGTTCTCCACTCCTGCTCGATGCTATCCGGGCTCCAATACTGATTAACTCTGTAGTTGCCTCCTGTCTGAACTTCTCTTTTGTAGTTTTCCAAATCTGGCATTGCAAGGCGAGGAAGCTACTGCCAAGCATCCTCCCAAAAGAACGTTGTTTCTCCATCGCGAATTTCCCAAAAACTGTGATCTTGAATAATGTTTCAATTGTGTCTGGCTAGGTTCCATATGGGAGATCCTTCCGGAACTTCCTGAAGTCGGATTAGATCCTGCTCATTGCAATTGGGGGTGTATTTCTCCTTCCAATGTCTCGCCCAGGGAAGGTGAGGTTCTTTAAGCCATCTCCACCATAACTTGGCTCCACAGGTAATATTGGAGGTCAGGGGATCAATTAAATTGAGGCCACCTACTGATTTTGATTTGCACAGCTTATTCCAAGCTACTAAAGCCCATTTGTTTTTTTTCGCGTTGCCTTTCCATAAGAATGATCTTTGGATTGTTCTGATCCTGTGTAGAATGCCTTGAGGGGCAGGCGGGATGGAAAACATGTAATGAGGTATGGCTTGCAAGATAGCCTTGGTTAGGACTAGTCTACCAGCAAAGTTTAGGGTTCTGTGTGTCCAGTGTCTGCATTTGTTTTCCAGCTTGGCTAGAGTGCTTTCCCAATGATGCTTTTGCCAGGGTTTGGATGTGAGTGGAGCACCCAGGTATTTAGAGGGCAGATTACCCCGTTTAAATCCTAGAATGCTTGAGAGATGCTTCTGAATTGCCAGGTGAGTATTGAAAAAAAAAATCTTAGATTTAGCATGATTGATTTCCATACCTGATGCTTTGCTGAATAGAATTAGGATGGATTTAAAGGCCAGTGCTTCTTTCACCGTGGGGGTACCATGCAGCAGGGTATCATCCACGAACTGTTGGTGAGTTGTGGCTGGAATAGATTGAAGAGGATGGAGACCCCTGAGATTGCCTTATTCTTTAGCTTTGTGGATGAGACGGCTTAGGCCTTCCATGAGGATCACAAAAAGGAAGGGGGAGAGAGGGTCTCCCTGCCTGATGCCCCTGGAAGGGATGAAGGTTTCTGAGGGTGAACCATTGACGAGAATGGAGAAGGAGGAAGACTTGATTAGAGCTAATATCCAATTGATCCATTGTTGACCAAAGCCGAAAGTTGTAAGAACAGCTTCCAAGTAATTCCAATTTACCTTGTCAAATGCCTTGGAGAGATCCAGTTGCATAAGCATCCCAGCTTTTTTCTTGGTCTGAAGAGTGTGCACCATTTCTTGTGCTAAGAGGATATTGTCTTGAATTTGTCGACCTTCTACGTATCCAGACTGCTCTTCTGAAATGAGATTAGGCAGGATGGGCTTGAGCCTGTTTGCTATGACCTTAGAGATGATCTTGTAGATCACATTGCAGAGTGCAATAGGTCTAGACTTCTCAGGGGTATGAGCATTCTCCTCCTTTGGGATTAATGCCAAGAAGGTGGAGTTGAGCGATTTGAGAATGGTGCCTGAGCGTCTTGAGTCTTCAACCACTTCCCAGATTTCTAATTTAATGGTTGGCCAGCAAGCTTTGTAGAAGTTGATGGGAAAGCCATCTGGGCCAGGGGATTTATCATTAGGAATGCTCTTTACGGCCTCCTCCACTTCCTCCATTGATATTTCTTTGAGGAGGGCAAGATTTTGATCATTTGTTACCACTTTGGGGATGGATTGCGTTAAAGTGTTAATTGCTTCTGCTCTATCTGCATGCGTTTCCTGGGCAATGTGTTTGAAATGCTCTGTGAGGAGAGAGGAGATTTCCCTGTGATTGCGAAGAGTATCGCCCACTTCATTTTTAAGATTGAGAATTTTGTTTGCACTTCTGTAATCAAGGGTGGACCTGTGGAAGAATTTTGTGTTTTGCTCGCCCTCTTTAAGCCATTGCACTCTGGATTTCTGTTTCCAAAGTGTTTCTTCTTGTAGGCTTCGGTGTTTCCATTGGGTCATTAGTTCTTTCTCCAACTCCTTTGATCCCTCAGTGATGTTGCCAGAGGTCCAGCTTTTATGAATGTTCTCGAGCTTGCCTTCTAGAATGGATTTTTCCTTAAAAATGGTGCCAAATTCCGTGATGTTCCAGTGCTTGATTTTGCTTTTAATATGCTTGAGTTTGCTTTGGAGTTTGAACATTTTGGTTCCTTGGACATTAAGTGGTTCCTGCCACCACTTCTCTAGCAGTTTAACAAAATTAGGGTGCTGTAACCAGAATTTTTCAAAGCGGAATGGCTTATTTCTCGGGGTGCCCAGGAAGGCAGCCTCTAGAGAGATGGGCCAATGATCCGAACCCCCACTAGGGAGAATATCAGAGTTGACAGTGATGCCCTCTAGAACGATACTCTCTGAGATGAGGAACCTATCCAGGCGGGAGGCAATGAGATTCTCTCCACCCCTTCTGTTTTCCAAGTGAAGGAGCAGGAGGGAGGCTACACATCCACCAATTTTGCAATTTCAATGAAATCGACAAAGGCCCCTGCGTCCCGGTTGAGATTTCTTAACCCTCCCTTCTTCTCCAGGAGGGTGGTGATCATGTTGAAGTCTCCGCCCATGATGATTTTTGAGGCATGATGTCGAGATTGCAGACTTCCGAGAGAGTTGAGGAAATAGAATTTTTCTTCT
The DNA here is from genome assembly GCA_000404065.3 of Pinus taeda. Lineage (NCBI taxonomy): Eukaryota > Viridiplantae > Streptophyta > Pinopsida > Pinales > Pinaceae > Pinus > Pinus taeda. Next base: position 107,826 of record APFE031580668.1, read on the forward strand.
AGTCTCTGAGGGCCATACACATTAACACAGAAATAAGTTTCAGAGTTACCTGTGATTTGAATCTCCGTAGCTATGTAGGCATGGGTGGCTTCTGAGGCAAGGACACTGATTGCTCTTGTGTCCCAAAAGGTGGTGATACCTCCTTCCCATCCTTGACTGGCAACTTCAATGAAGTCGAGAGGCTTACCTAATTTTTGACTGATGCTTTTCATGTGAGAGGTAGAGCATTTTGTTTCTTGAATGAACATAATGTATGGCTTTTCTGTTTGGAACTTCCTGATGAGAAGTATTTGTTTTGCTTGGCTGTTGAGCCCTCTTGCATTCCATGAAATTATTTTCATTGGTAACCAGGACTAAAAATGATAGGACGGGAAGGCTTCTAGCACCTTCATTTTACCTGAGTTCAGAATTAAGATCCCGAAGTCATGAAGAACCTCTCCATTTGTCCTCCTTCCCCTTTTCTTTTTTGGTTTAAATCCAGTTGGGTTGAGGGAGATGTTTTTGGAGTGGTTGCCTGTTCATGTTGCTATTCCCATTCTCCTGTTTTTCCTGGCCAATTCGGCCCTTTGTCTTGCAATGAAGAGATCGCTAATCTTTTTTAGTTCTTCTTCTGGAACATTTTCAATGCCTTGCGCCTTCCAGTTTTCCTCTAGAGCTGGTAGGCTTACACCTGCTTTTTCCATAGCTTCGTTTAGCTCCACTTTGTCATTTCCCCCGTCACTGTTTAACATCTCTGTATATTCGTCTTGGGTGCTTTCCTGTTCTTGTCTATTGTCTTTGGGACTGTGGGGGTTTTCATCCTGTTCTTTCCTGTTGTTTTCTGGCTGGTTCTCTGGCCCCTCTGTGTCCCTCTCATCCGCCCTTATCTCTTCTGTGTCTGTGTCCGTTTCCAGAACCCTGAAGGGGTTGAGGATGCTGCTTGGGATGACCCCTGTTATATTTGGTCTTCTTCTATTAGCTCTTTGCCTTGTTTTCAGTTTGGTGAATATCTCTTTAGTCTGCACCTCGAGCAAGGTTTTGCTTGCTTCTTCTGATCTATTAAGAGGGAAATCTCTTACTAGATGCCCGTGTTCGTGACATTTTCTACAGCGAAACGGGATTTGTTCGTAGTCAATGGCCTGGAAATAGTCTTCGTCCCGAAACTCCAGCCAGATACCTTCATGCAGGGCTCCTGATACGTCTAGTTCCACACAAATTCTGGCACAGGAAGTGTATCTGCGTTGAATAGTTGCTTCAAAAGCTTTAACGAAGGTGCCCAACTTGTCTCCTATTTGCTTGAGAGTTGCTAAACCCAAATAATCTAAGGGGAGGGAGAAAAGTCGGATCCATACAGGAACCTGAGTGAAGGTCTCGTTTTCAGGGACGAAGTTGGGTTTCCAAGGTCTCATATAGAGACCCGCTGAAGCAAAAAAATATGGACCTCCGTCGAACACCCTATCTTTATCTTCTAGGTTTGTAAAGACAATAGTAAAAAAACCTTTAGCTCCTAGGTGTAAATTAATGTCACCTTTAGGTCTCCAGTGCTCTTTGATCCATTGGCATAGGGCTCGCTCCGTTGACCACAGCTCCATAAATTTACATATGACCGCATGCTCCGACATGTGCTCCCTGTGAGCTTGAATCTCCGGGTCTGTATAGACCACTCTGAGTGCCTCGTTCTTTTTTGGCTTGCAGGCTCCCTGGGGGGCGTTGTTTTTACCAGAGGTGATGGGTGATTCCCTGTCTTTTCCTTCTCGTGTTTTCCCTTGCTTCTCTTTCTCGTTTTCATCAGTTGCCTGGGTCTGCTTTGGGCCCTTAGTTTGACGATTCACAGCAGCCCCGAGGGAGCTGTTTTCTGTTTCCTTATCCTTCTGTTTGGAACCCCCTCCATGTTCCGCTGACATTTTATGCTCCTTGTCTTTTCTGGAGCTGCCTGGGTTTCTGCTTTCTCCGTGACCCGAGATTTTTAACCCTTCTTTTCTTGTCTGCTTGTGCATTACAATATTCTTGAACAATGGGGTCCCTGTGGACCCCCCGCTGAGCATTTGTCGGGTCAGTCCTTGTCCCCTGCAGTGGAGATCAGCCAGTCTGATGAACTGCGCTGCCAGAGCTGACTCTGGAATGGCAGGGCAGGGCGTTAAACCCTAGAGCAGAGTTTGCAGCTGATTTTCGCTAGAGC